>PVIH01008794.1:0-52668 GCA_004025045.1 Sigmodon hispidus | reverse complement strand
CATTTAACAAATGGTGTTGGCATAGCTGGATGGAAGTGTGTAGAAAAATGCAAATAGATCTGAGCCTGTCACCCTGAACAAAACTCAAATCCAAGTGTATCAAAGACCTCAACAGAAACCCAGCCACTTTGAACTTGATAGAAAAGAAAGTGGGAAATACACTTCTACGAATTGGCACTGGCGAAAACTTCTTAAATATAAAACCAGTGGCACAGACACTAAGACCAACAATCAATAAGTTGGATCTCCTGAAGCTAGGAAGCTTCTGTAAAGCCAAGGACACTCTCTATAGGACAAAACGACAGCCTACAGAATGGGAAAAGATTTTCACCAATCCTACAAGTGATAGAGGACTGATCTCTAAGATATATCAAGAGCTCAAGAATCTAGAGCCCAAAAACTTGAATAACCCAATCAAAAAATGGGTTCAGATCTAAAAAGGGAATTCTCAGCAGAGGAATTATGAATGGCTGAAAGGCACCTGAAGAATACTCTTCTTCTTTCGCCATCAGAGAAATGCAAATCAAAACAACTTTGAGATACCACCTAATACCTGTTAGATTGGCTAAGATAAAAGGCACAGATGACAGCCTATGTTGGAGAGGATGCTGAGCAAGGGGAACACTCCTCCATTGTTGGTGGGAGTGTAAGCTTGTTCAGCCATTTTGGAACGCAGTATGGCGGTTTCTCAGAAAATTGAGAATCAATTTCCCCAAGAATCCAGCAAAACCACTTCTGGGTGTATACCCTAATGATGCACAGTCATAATCCAAAAGCATTAGCTCAACTAAGTTCATAGCAGCATTATTTGTAATAGCAAGAACCTGGAAACAACCTAGATGTCCCTCAATTGAAGAATGGATTAACAAACTGTGGTACATCTACACAATGGAGTACTATACTGTAGTAAGAAAAAAATGATATCCTAAAATTTGCAGGCAAATGTATGGACTTGGAGATTATTCTCCTGAGCGAGGTATCACAAACTCAGAATGATAAGCAGGAGATGTACTCACTCATTAGTGATCTCTAAACAAACAAACAAGAAAAAAGCCAAGCATGCCCAAGCTCAAACCACAAGCACTGAACAGCTTGGGATCAGAAACTCCCTGGACTGACTCTTGGGATCCCAATCCACCTAAAGGTGCACCTGACTCACTCTTGAGGGAGGGGGGATAAAACTGGATTTGCCAGGATTGGAGACTGAACTAAGTAATATTGGGTCAGTGGGACCATTAAACTGTCTGCTGCCTCCCCACGGAGGGGATGGGGAGTTGTGGAGAAGAAAAAATGACCTGATGTGGTGGGAGGGGGAAGGGACCTTGAATGATATACAGGGATAGAAAGTGTGACTTGTTTGTTCATAATAATAATAATAATAATAAAAAGAAAGTAAATTCTACATGGAATATTTTTGTTGTCTCTCATGTTTTTGGAGATTTGTGTTGCCAGGAGTAGATTTGTCTTATTGTCTAATAAATTCTAATTTTTAAAAATAATTTAAATATTATATGTCATATATCTTTGAAGAGTTTGAAGATTATCTATTGAAATGTATCTTTATATACTTATAAAATGTAACTACTATGACTATAATTCTGGTTATCATAAATGTCTACTAATCTGTATGTTTAAATTATATATTACAATTATAAATGAGTTATTTTTATTTTTAATTTTTTATTATGAAAAGTCTCACTTTTTAACCATGTAATCCCTTGTTCAAACTCCATTCCCCCTCCTGCCCCTCCCAGTCACTCTCTCTTCTCCCCATCTCCTTATCTCCTCCCCAGCAAAGGCAGGAGATCCCAAGGTCCCAATATCCCAAGGTGGCTTAGTTCAGCATCCACTCCAGGGAAATCTGATTTCCTTATCCTAAAATCAAGACTGGGTCAGGTGTTCTTCTGGAGGGAATGGGCTGCAAGGTGCCAGTCTAAGGAGCTTCAGATCCAAAGTTGTTCAGTGTTTGTGGCTAGCAGCTTGGGTATGCTTTGCTTTTGTTTAAAGTCTACTAATGAGTGAATGCATGCCCTGTTTATCTTACTGGGTCTGTGATATCTCACTCAGAAGGATATTCTCCAGATCCATCCATTTGCCTGCAAATTTCAGGACATCATTTTTTCTTACTGCTGAGTAGTACTCCATTGTGTAGATATACCACAGTTTGTTAATCCATTCTTTAGTTGAGGGGCATCTAGGTTGTTTCCAGTTTCTTGCTATTACAAATAATGCTGCTATGAACATAGTTGAGCTAATGCCTTTGGAATGCAAATGTGCATCTTTAGGGTATATGCCCAATAGTCATATTGCTGAATCCTTGAGGAGATTGATTTCCCAGTTTTCTGAGAAACTGCCATACTGCATTCCAGAGTAGCTGAACAAGCTTACACTCCCATCAACAATGGAAGAGTGTTCACATTGCGCTCTACAACCTCTCTAGCACAGGCTGTCATATGTGTCTTTAATATTAGCCATTCTGATAGGTGTAAGGTAGTATCTCAAAGTTGTTTTGATTTGTATTTCTCTGATGGCTAACGATGATAATCACTTTTCAAGTGCCTTTCAGCCATTGCTGAGAACTCCTTTTTTTTCCTTCTTTATTTATTTTGTATTTATCAAGAAAAACAGTAAAATGAATTTAAAATGCTGATAAGTTAACAATAACTATGAAGAAGATAAAAATCATAAGTATGACTTAAGAGTGATAATGCAAATAAGATTACTACACATATATTTACTTTGTGTTCAGCTTTCCCTCTGAATTTTTTCTTTTTCATCCCTGTATATCCTTATTCAAGGTCCCTTCCCCCTCCCGCCACATCAGGTCATTTTTTCTTCTCCACAACTCTCCATCCCCTCCCTGGGCAGGCAGCAGACAGTCCTATGGTCCCACTGACCCAATAATGCTTAGATCAGTCTCTACTTCTGGCAAATCCAATTTTGTCCCCCCTTCCTCAAGAGTGAGTCAGGTGTTCCTATAGTTTTAGTGGGATCCGAAGGGTCAGTCCAGGGTGTTTCTGATCCCAAGCTGATCAGTGGTCGTGGTTTGCAGCCTGGGCATAGTGGTGAGCATAGCTGCCTTCCCTTTTTCGTTCTGAACCCCATGTTTTGATTGGGTTATACAAGGATTCAGGCTCTAGTTTCTTGAGTTCCCTATATATTGTAGAGATCAGTCTTCTGTCACTTGTAGGGTTGGTGAAAATCTTTTTGCAATCTGTAGTTTGTCATTTTGTCCTATTGACACTGTCCTTGGCTTCAGAAAAGCTTCTAAGTTTCAGGAGGTCCTACTTATTGATTGTTGTTCTTAGTGTCTGTGCTACTGTTGTTATATTTAGGAGCTTGTCACCTGTGCCAATGTGTTGGAGGGCTTTTCCAAATTTCTTATCTACCAAGTTCGGGGTGGCTGGGTTTAAGTTGAAGTCTTTGATCCACTTGAATTTGAGTTTTGTGCAGGGTGATAGGTTTGGATCTATTTGCATTCTTCTCCATACTACCATCCAGTTATGCCAACATCATTTGTTGAAGATACTATCTTTTATCCATTGAATATTTTCAGCCTCTTTGTCAAAGATCAGGTGTTCATAGCTTTTTGGTTTAATGCCCAGATCTTGAATTTGATTCCCTTGATCCACAAGTCTATTTTTATGCTAGTACCAGGCTGGTTTTATTACTGTAACTCTATAGTATAACTTGAATTCAGGGATGGTGATGCCTTATTGAGCAAAATGGTTTTGGAAATCCTGGCTTTCTTGTTATTCCAAATGAAATTGAGTATTTTTCTTTCAAGGTCTGTACAAAATTGTGTTGGGATTTTGATGGAAAATACATTGAATCTGTAGATTGCTTTGTGTAGGATCCTACCTATCCAGGAACATGGGAGATCTTTCCATTTTGTAATATCCTCTTCAATTTCTTTCTTCAGTGATTTAAAGTTTTTGTCAAATAGATCTGTTACTTTTGTTATATTTACTCCAAGTTATTTAATGATGTCTGCAGCTGTTATAAAGTTTCCCTTATTTCTTTTTCAACCCTATTATGTTTACTGTATAGTAGGGCTACTGATTTTTTTGAGTTCATGTTGAATCCTTCTACATTGCTGAAGATGTTTATCAGGTGTAGAAGTTCCCTGGTAAAATTTTGTGGATCACTTATGTATACAATCATATCATCTGCAAATACAGAAAAGTTTTACTTCTTTTCTACTTTGTATCCCCTTCATCTCCTTTTGTTCTCTTATTGCTTTAGCTAAACCTTCGAGAAATATATTGAATAGATATGGGAAGATTAGACATCCTTGTCTAGTTCCTGATTTTAATGGGATTGCTTTGAATATTTCTCCATTTACTTTGATGAGGGGCCATAGGCTTCTTATAAATTGCCTTTATTATATTTAGATATGTTCCCTTTCTTCCTGTTCTCTCCAGGACTTTATCATAAAGGATTGTTGGATTTTGTCAAAGGCTCTTTCAGCATCTAAGGATATGATCATGTGGGTTTTTTTTTCAATTTGTTTTTATGATAGTTGACATTACAGTTTTTCCTATGTTGAACCATCCTTGCATTTCAGGGATGAAACTTCCTTGATCAAGGTGGATGATATTTTTTTATATGTTGTTAGATTCAGTTTACCAGAATTTTGTTAAGAATTTTTGCATCAACATTCATGGGGAAAATTGTTTTGTAAATTTTCTTCTTTGTTATACCTTTAAGTGGCTTGGGTAGTAGAAAAATTGTGGCATCATAAAGAGTTTGGCAGTATTTCCTCCGTTTCTACTGCATGAAACAGTTTGAGGAGTATGAGTAGTAGGTCCTGTTTGAATGTCTGGTAGAATTCTGCACTAAAACCATTTGGACCTGGGCTTCTTTTTTACTTGGGAGGCTTTTAATGACAGCTTCAATTTCCTTTTGGGTTATAGGTCTCTTTGGGTAATTAATCTGATCTTGATTTAATTTTGGTATATTTCACCTTTCCAAAAAGCTGTCCATTTCTTCTAGGTTTTCCATTTTTATGGAATATAGATTTTCAAAGTATGACCTGATAATTCTCTGGAATTCATGGGGGTCTGTTGTTATGTCCCTTTTTTCATTTCTGATTTGGTTGATTTGGATATTCTTTCTCTGCTTTTTGGTTAGTTTAGATAAGGGTTTATCTATCTTGTTGACTTACTCAAAGAGCCAACACTTTGATTCATTGATTCTTTGTACTATCCTTTTTGTTTCAATTTTATTGATTTCAGCTCTAAGTTTGATTATATCCTGCCGTCTACTCCTTCTAGGTGAGTTTGCGTCTAATTGTTTTAAGGATTTCAGCTGTGCTGTTAGTTCTCTAGTGTGAGATTTCTCTAGGTTTTTCATATAGGCATCCAGTACTCTGAATTTTCTCCTTAACATTGCTGTCATTGTTTCCCATAAGTTTGGGTACATTGTGGATTCATATTTATTAAATTCTTGGAAGGCTTTGGTTTCGTTCTTAATTTCTTCCATGATGCAGAGGAGGTTCATTTGAGTGAGGTTTACTTTCCATGAATTGGTAGGTTTTCTGTGATTTTTGATGTTTTTAAATTCTAACTTTAGACCATGGTTGTCTGATATGTTACAAAGGATTATTTCCATTTTTTATCTGTCAATATTTGCTTCATGACCAGTTATGTGGTCAATTTTAGAGAACGTTCCATGGGGTGCTGAGAAATATGTATATTCCTTTGTGTTTGGGTGGAAGCTTCTGTAAATATCTATTAAATCCATTTGCATCCTAACCTCTGTTAGACTCCTTATTTCTCTGTTGAGCTTCTGTCTGGTTGACCTATCCAAGAGATAAAGTGGATGTCAGAATTGATGTGGGATTGAGCGTTAGTAGTATTTCTTTTACATAGATAGATGCCCTTATATTTGGGACATAAATATTCAGCATTGAAATCTCTTCTTGATCAATTTTTCCTGAGATGAATAGATAATGTTCATCCTGGTTTCTTTTAATTGTTTCTAGGTTGAAGTCTACTTTGCTAGATATTAGGATGGCAACACCAGCATATTTCTTAGGGCCATTTGATTGGAAAATCTTTTCCCAACCCTTTACTCTGAGCCTGTGTGTGTCTTTAAGGTTGAGGTGTGTTTCTTTTATGCAGCACAAAGATGACTTCTGTTTTGTATCCATCGTGTTAGTGTGTGTCTTTTTACAGGAAAATTGAGTCCACTGATATTAATGGATATTAGTGACTACTGATTGTTCTTTCCTGTTAATTTTGGAGGTAGCTTGTATGTATTGCCTTTCTTTAGACTTTTCTTCTGAGGGATTATCAATTGTATGTGGTTTCTTGTTGTATCTGGGATCCTTAGGTTGGTATTTTCCCATTAATTCTTTCTGAAGGGCCAGATTTGTGGATAGGTATTGTTTAAATCTAACTCTATCATGAAATATCTTGTTTACTCCATCTATGGTGATTGATAGTTTTGCTGGGTATAGTAGTCTAGGTTGGCAGCCATGCTCTTTTTGTGTCTGTATAACTTTTGACTAGGACCTTCTTGCTTTCATTGTTTCCATTGAATAGACAGGTTTTATTCTAATGGATCTGCTTTTCGGGTAAGTTGGCCCTTTTATTTTTCAGCTCTTAACATTTTTTCTGTGTTCTGTTGTTTTTGTGGCTTCATTATTATTTGGTAAGTGGACTTTTCAAGGGATCAAATCTATTTGGTGTTCTCTAAGATTCTTGTATCTTTATAGGTATTTCTTTTTAGGTTGGGTAGGTTTTCTTCTAAGATTTTGTTGAATACATTATCTGTGCCTTTGAGCTGGCATTGTTCTCCTTCTTCTATTCCTATTATTTTTAGGTTAAGTCTTTTCATGGTGTCCCAAGTTTCCTGAACATTTTGTGTTATGATTTTTTCATTTTAGTATTTTCATTGACTGGTGTATCTATTTCTGCTATTGAGTTGTCCACTCCAGTGATTCTTCCATCTCTTGGATTCTGTTGGTTAAGCTTGTATCTGTAGTGCCAGCTCTTTTCTTTAGATTTTCTGTTTTATCCTTTGCCTCTTTTTGTGACTTTTTTTATTTCTTCTAATTCAATTTTTAGTTCCTTGAATGTTTCTTTCATTTTTTTGGTTTTCCTTTTCTTTGTTTTCTTTCAAGGATTTGTTCATCTCTTCCATTTTTCTTTTTAAATTTCCTTCTATTTTTTAAGGGAAATCTTTATATCTTCTTTTAAGACTTCTATAATCTTCATAAAGGTGATTTTGCTGTTGTTTCCTTCTGTTTCTTCTTCATTGCTCTGTTCTGGTCTTGTAGTTGTAGAACCACCAGGTTCTTCTGGTGTTGCCTTATTGTTCTTTATATTGTTACATTTACTCTTGCACTCGCATCAGTTGTTCACATTTTGTCAGCTCTTAGTCATTTTTGGCTAGAGGGTTTGTATGTCTCCTGTTTGCTCTGAGCAAGGGATCTACATGATCTCTGACTCTGCTCTGGAAATGGTTCATATGGTTCCAGGTTTTGATGGTCCCTGATTGTCTATAATGAAGCAGCTTGCCCTGGAATTGGGGCCTGGCTCTGGGAGGTCCTTTCTGTTAGTGTTAGCTGGGAAAGGCCCCTCCCAGGTAATGCCTAGGGCCTTTTTGCTAGTAAATGTCTGAGATCAGAACCTTGGGTGTGACCTAAGCCCCAGATAGGGATTCTCTGGATGGGCTGCCCAGGAGCTGGGATTTTCTTACCTCTGATTCAACTCTGGACACATTTCTGAGTTTCAAAGGTGTCAGTCCATCTCTGATCTACTAAAGTCTTAAAGTATGAGGAGTGCACTTACTTTTCCCCTAAAGGGTATTATTCACAATCCCAAGGATATAATTGAATAATTTATAAATGCCATTTTCAAGAAGTTAATAATAATTTAATAGTAAAATTTATCTTTATTCTTAAATAACAGGCAATCTTCCAGTATTATAGTATTCTTCATCAAAAATCATGAGTAATAGTTACTTTAATTTAAATATAATAGATACAATAGCATATATTAGCTCTTGAATTAAACATTAAAGCATGAAACTTATACTAAAATTAAATTATTTCAAGCATCATTAATCTATCTTTTAGTAGGCCATTATTAGATAAAGATTACTAACAAAAATGAAATTAATGAAAGAATTATTGTTTTATGAATATAAAGACAATGAAGAACTAACTCTTCTGAGACACCCGTGCAAATTCCCATGTGCTGTATAAACTAAAATAACTGGCATGCATAGTATTTTTTATTTTAAAACTAGGGTTGAAAATGTGGGTCACAACTTACCAAATTAGAGTGCCAACTTGCATGTTCTCCAGTTTACTCTATCTCTCATAACAGTGCATTGAGGAAAGGGAGAATATGATGTGGGTGGGAGAAGTTATGTCACTGAAGGAAACATTGGGACTCCCATTTCTTTTTAACCTGATTTCTGGAATCCATGAGATAAACAAATTTTCTCTATGGCATGTTTCTTGCCATGAACACTGCCACAGGCAGAAATTATGTATCAGCAATACAGACATTTTCAGAAAACTTTCCTTTACAATCATCAAGACACTCAAAGAAAAGTCAGAATGTCATGAAAAATTATTTGTTTACTCTGTGATTTTTCTCATTTAATTTGGTATGCTAACTTTAACAGAAAAGTTATTACTATGACACTAAATAACATTCAAATAATCTAAATAGTTCAAATCTGTTCATGTTTTAGAAATTTTTAGCTACTTTTTCCTTTTATTTTGCCTTTTTATTTTCAAGATTCTCACATAGAAATTCTTAAATACTTCTACATAATTATATCCAAATTATATAAAGGTGTTTTTTGCTAGAAAGTCTTAAAATGCATGTTACTTTTCATTTTCAAGTATATCACTAACTTTGCGATATTTAATTTTCTAATTCAAATAGTCCTTAATTTAAACAATTTATTTTTTCCTGGTGGTGAACACAATTAGTGTTTCTTAGTTGCCTTGAAAAGATTATAGATAGTTTGAAGTAATTATGAAATGGAAAATGATTTTATTTTATATAGGAACATATTGAAAATATTTTGAAAATGTGGGCATATGTCATTAAATTGTTTGCTCAAAATGTAATTTGATTAAAAAACATTAGAGAAGTCCACTTATTATTTCACAAATTAGGAAATTCTCCCAACTAACAAGGAAATATTTTCACCCTCTGATCCATAAATGATTTTCTAAACAGTTGGAAAACAATTGCTTTCTTTATTTTTATTATAATCAATACTGTTTTAACCAACTGTCTTTATTCCACATGAAAAGTTACATAGTGGTTCAGTTATGCTGACCAGAAGAATAGGGACAGAACTGATATTCTGACAGTGTTTGTAGACAAGAGAGTACTTACTCCTTGCTCTGTGGTATAATAAATAAGAATTACAACAGTTAACAAAATGCTAGCTTCCCACAAAAACAAAGAAATTTTAATAAACAAATAAAAGGAAATGAACACCTGACCCAGTCTTGATGTTGGGATGTAGAAAACGGACCTGCGTAGAGTAGATGCTGAACTAAGCCACCTCGGTACCCTGGGACCTTGGTACCTACAGCCCTTGATGGGGTGGAGATAAAGTGATGGGGAGAAGAGTGAGTGACAGGGAGGGGGAAGAAGGGGAAGGAAGTCTGAACAAGTGGATACATGGATAAAATATACAACTTTATTCATAAAAATAAATAAATACAAAAGGAAATAGTCTGAAATTATAGTAGACTCAAAACATTGAATTCTCTTCACTTGCTTAGAAATGTAATTGAATTTATTCTTTATTCTTTTCCTCCAACATTTGAGGTAGTTAGATTACTCCCCAAGATGCAAAAGCATTGAAAAAAAAGTAAGTTTAGATGGTAAATAGTTGAAGAAACTTGAAAGCTCTGGACAGCATTCAAATCAGCAGGTTCTAACGTTTAGTGACTAAGGATTCAAAAGGCAATGATGCATTTTATTACAAAGCTCTTTGCTGCTATTTTGAGGACAATGTTCAGAACAGAAGTAGTGCCGAAACTCTGAAATAGAGCTCAATGGCTAATTTTACTAAAAGGATGATCTTGGAAAATTGTAGATCTGTTAACTTTATTACCTGGGATGATAGTAGGAAAAGTCATTAAACTATCAATTTAAAAATGCCTACAGTGGCATAAAATGCTGAATAATGAACAAAATGGCTTCACAAATAACAAATAACATTAGAAGGTTTTTAGGTCTTTCTGTCCTAAATTGATATTATTTATAGAAAGGTAGAAAAGAATCATTAAAATCCCTCCAAACACATTTTTAAATTTGCCATCTTACCAAGTCTTACTTATTATTCATTAAGGCTAGTCTATAGTGTCTGAAGACATGGTGCTATTTTAGTACATGGGAATATTTTGTTACTCTACAAAAAAAGCTATTGCATATTTATCACTTTTCGTCTTTAGCTTAAGTTTGTTCAGAGCTACTGACAAATTATATGACTGTGTAAGGCATTAAACTCTGCTTAGTGTATGTTCGCATCTAGACTAATTGGTGTTCTCTTCCAATACTGAATCAATAGTTTAGTGGTATAGTTTGGATCTTCAAGTTTCACTCAAAGCCCTATGTGGTAAAGGTCAACTGATTGCACTATTGGGAAGTGACAGAATCCTTAATATGTGTGGTCTAGAGGAAGAAGTTAGGTCACTGGGGGATTACCCTAAAGAAAATTAAGACACCAGTCTCTTCTTTCTGCTTCCTGGAAGCCATACTTGTTCCTAGCCATGTTCCTGCTTTTCCACTGGCATACCACAGTGATTCAACAATTGATTTTCAAAACTGTAAGCTAAAATAATTTTTTTAAAGTTTATTATCTTATGTTTTGTATTAGTCAGGAAAATATAAGTAACACCATAGGTATCACTCAAAATAATAAGTTGACTTATTAAATGCAAGAAATTCACATACAAAATTAATAAATACAAATACTGTGACACTAATACAAACAAGTTAAATAAGAAATGTTATAACTTTGAGAGTGAGTCAGAGGGGTACACAGGGTGAGGTAGACGGAAGGAAGGTGAGATAGAAATGTGACAAATATAGTATTCATGCATAAAACACTTAAAATGTAGGAAAACAGGACATAGCATGAAGTACAAATGATGACTCATCTTTAATGCTTGAATAATATCCACATATCCTAATCTTATCTCCCAGCCAGGCAGGGAGACTAGACTCATATTACCAATTTTCTCCATACCCACTGCCTGAGCAAAAGTCCTGAGTAGGTCCTAGAGATTTCTTAAGATTGAACATGACAATAGTCTGACTTTACAAAAGGTCTGCTCCTTGGCTTAGACACTTCACCTTCCTCAAGCTGAGTCCGTTATCCTAATACCCATTCAAAAATTAATATTGATTTGCCTGAAGACTCAAGTAAAAACCTAACATCGCTGACCTGACAAATTGTGGTAACAGAAAACAGAGCTACTATTATTTGGTGAAATGGACACAGTATTGGGCCAACTTCCAGGGACTTAATTTTATAACCACAGCACAAATCAATTCATCTGTTAACCATTTTCATAGAAAATTCAATATGCAGTAAGTAATGATCAATTCAGATTCATAACTAGTAAAGGTTCAAAAATAAGAGTACAGAATAGATATATTTCACCTCTCCTCCCAAGATTCAGTGATTTTTGCGGATGATGAAGCAGAGTGATCCAGAGACAGCTAATGATTACAAGGAAAGAATGCCATCTAGACATGTCAGTTCAGATGCACATGTATCCTCACAGTGGTTGTGAGAGCATGTGAAAACCTGTGCAAGTCTCACCCTGGCATCAAGTCCCATGTATACCTACTTGAGGAGCTCCTGGAAACTGGAAATTATACTACTTGGAAAGGGATAGCCAGTTTTTTCTAAGAGTGCAGCCCCTAGTAAGTCAAGCAAACTCCAGTGGAAGTGCACACATTCATGAATATTTTAGTTAGCACAAATTGGTCTTGATTTTTTCTAAGGGCAAAAAGTTGAATAGGTAGGGAATGGAGGTCAGAGTAGGTGAATCTTGGAAGAAATGCATGAGGGGAGTGATATGATAAAAATATTATACAAAAAACTCAAATAACTAATACAATATTTTAAAGGGGAAATAATAAAATGAATAATAAGCAGAGATATAGTGGCTACTCTGCATTATTCATAGAGGTATTTATATATTAACATGAAAAAGGTAAAAGAAAACTACTTAAGAGTAAAGAATGTTCAACCTATCATATTTAAAAATGTAATGGACTGAGCTGGAGACACAGCCTGGTGGTAGAATGCTTGCCTAGTATGTGTGAAATCACAGGTTTAATCTTCAGCATCAACAAAGGAATGTAACTTTTGAATAATAGTACAAAAGTCTGTGATATATAAAATCTAGTAATTAATTATCTTTGTGATTTTGGGATAGTTGAACCTTTACTATGAATTTCAGAGGTACAGATTTTAGACTCAGCTTTTGATTTTGTTAAAAAGAGTGTAGGCATTATACATTTCTTCACAAAATGTAGTTAAAGGAAATTAAAATTAAACTAACAATATGTTATTGCAATTAAATTAAACACATCTTTTACTCCTATGTTATATGTAACAAGAGAAAGTGAACATAAGGCTTGGTAAATATTAAAGAGAGAATTTTGACTAATAAATTCAATGAAATTATATGGCAAATATTTATTTACCTGTTATTAATATTGCTTGATTTTATGTTAGATGAAAACTACATGGATAATATCTTGACAACAAAGATTTTTATATATCTTGTTGAAATAAGAAAATACAGCAACAACATAGTTTTTCTAAGAAAAATAAAACTATATAACTTATAATCAGATACAAAAATAAGGAGTTTAGATGTCAAATAAGATCATTGACTTGGGGTAAGAGACATAAGTTTGGGTCAGTTCATAAAAGTTTTTTCCTAAAGCCTACAGATCCTTTAGTCTCTGTTCCCTCTGTTTTAATATTTAACACTCAAGCAACCTTTGAAAAGTCTTCTCTACAGTATTTATTCTCCAACCTCCACCATATTTTAGATATATACAATGAGGTGGACAGACATTTCTACATTCTCAGTATCTTACATTTAGGTATAAATATAATACGATTTCACTGCATATCATGTTACATTTCACCATTTCATTGTCTCGTTAAGTATGAATTTCTTGAAGCTAGACATCAGTCGTTCCTGTTCTATCTTTATGTTACTACACAGTTTACCAATTGTTTGGAAGTTTGTATTTGAGGAATAAAGGGGCAAACAAATACTGTATCTGTGCAAAGAGCATTTCTTCCATCACTACAAATCTATAATAATAAATGTGACTATTAGTCTGAACATGTTTAAAGATTTATTATTTTATGTGTTTTGATGTTTTGCCTGCATGTGTGTCTGTGCACTACATGTATGCAGTTTCCACAAAGATCAGAAGAGGTCATTGTATCCTCTGGAAGTGAAGCTACAGATGGTTATTAGCAGCCTTGTGGATTCTGAGAATCAAACCTGAGTCAATTGCAAGAAAATCCAGTGGTCTTAATCACAGAGCCATCTCTCCAGTCCTGACATTTTAATATTTCAATTTTATAAGAATAATAATGATAATTTGCCTATGTTTTAGTTACCTCAGGTTTACCTCAAATCTTTCTTTTTGTTTTTTGTGGGTTTTTTTTCTCATCCTATGCCACAATTTTAATGAACTATTTCTTTTTTTCCTCATTATTGTGACTTTTGCACAATATCTGAGAGCATGATTACTACAAAGATATGAATCTTCTTTTCACATCTCATCTTTTGGACCCATTTCTGCTTCTTTAGGCAATGGCCTAGTGCTGATTTAAGTATTTTGTTCTTTTAACTCATTACCATAGCTAAGTGTTTTTGACAATTCACTCTCTTTCTCTTCCTCTAGATTAATTTTAATACCTCTAGTCTATTATCAAAAGCACAAAATACTTATCTGTTAATGAGTTTATTATAGTACAATTGGCCTATAAGCAACGTTCAGTGAAGGGTCTGGCAGAAATAAGCTCATCATGTATACTGAGTGACAAAATGAACACATGTACCTGGAAGTTTCTTTCAGTTAGTTTATAAAGTGGATTATGTTCACTCATTTTTATATATTTGACTGTCCCTGAGGCTCTGAAATGAAGCATAGTTGATTATGTTGGATGATCTTTTTTGATGTACTCTTGGATTCAGTTTACCATATTTTACTTAGTATTTTTTCATCAATGTTCATGAGTAAATTTGGTCTGCAATTCATTTTGTTTGCTGAGTCTTTGTGTGGTCTGGATATCAGAGTGACTATGGCCTCATAAAATTTGTGGCAATCTTTCTTCTGTTTCTACTCACTCCATGAGAAAGAACTCATGCCTAACACTGTTTGAATAACCAAGATCCAGAGGATAGGCCATAGATCTAGGGTAAAATTTAACTCTACTGGTCTAAATATAAAATTAATAAAATGATTTCTAATGATATCCTACTATACTTGGAGATCATTATCCTACCCAGTTGTCTTATGTTTACTTTTGCTATTAGGAGACAACATGATCATTGCAACTCTTTGCTTCCTTCTTCTTATTATTATTATGAACAAAGAAGTCACACTTTCTATCCTTGCATATCCTTATTCAAGGTCCCTTCCCCCTCCCACCACATCAGGTCATTCTTTCTTCTCCACAAATCCCCATCCCCTCCCTGGGCAGGCAGAAAGCAGTCCCAAGGTCCCACTGTCCCAATATTGCTTAGTTCAGTCTCCACTCCTGGCAGATCCAGTTTTCTCCCCCCAACCTCAAGAGTGAGTCAGGTGTTCCTCTAGGGGGAGTGGGATGCAAGGAGTCAGTCCAGGGTGGTTCTGATCCCAAGCTGTTCAGTGGTTGTGGTTTGCAGCTTGGGCATCCTTTGCTTTTTTTTTTTTTTTCCATCGTTGCAACTCTTATAAAGAAAATATTTAATTGAATAGGTTCATAGTTCAGAGATTCAGTCCATCCTGATGGGAAGCACAATAGCCCACAGCTAGGCATTGTGCTGGAGAAATAGCCTAGTGTCCTACATATTGCAGGCAACAGAAAGTGACAGACTGAGTGGCATCCTGTGTACATGAATCCTCAAAACACACTCCTATGGTGACTTTCTTCAACAAGTCCATACCCACTCTAACAAAGCCACACCTCCTAATAGTGACACTCCCTATGAGATTGTGGGAATCTAGGATTAAAGGGGCAAGTTACATTCAAACTACCACACCATTCATCATCAGAGAATATCTCTTGCAGCCAGTGGGAACATGTGCAGAGTCCCACAAAGAGGATATTATGGAGAAAGAGGGTCTAAATTAGTTCTCCATCAAATCTCTCCCCTCTAATATGAGGGAATAACAGAAAAAGACAGGCAGAAAGATTATAAATCAGAGGATATGGAGGACATATTAGCTTAGCATTTTTATGAGACTCCTTGAGTGTGTCTCTGACTCACTTGCCTGCTCTTGGGACTCTGATCCTCCTATTGGATTTCTGTGTGCTGTTTTGTTTGTTTGTTTGGTGGGTTGGTTGACTGCAAGAATTTTACTATTTACAATTCATTGGTAGTTACAGTTTTGTGTAAATTGTCTAATCTAGATTTAACTATGGTAAGTGGTAACTATTGAGGATTTTCAATTTGTGGAGTACAGGTTTTTAAATTATGCCCCTATGACTCTCTGTATTTCCTGTGGCTGCTCTTTCCCCTTTTCTTCTTGATTTTCTTAACCAGGATATTCTCTCTCCATTCTTTTTTTTTTCAAATAGCATCTTGTCCTTTGTTGTTGTTGTTTTGTTTTGTTTTTGATTTTTTATTATAAATAAAGTCTCATTTTTTATCCATGTACCCCCTTGTTCAAACTCCCTTCCCCATCCCACCCCTCCCAGTCACTCTTTCTTCTCCTCATCACTTTATCTCCTCCCCAGCAAGGGCAGGAGGTCCTAAGGTTCCAATATGGTTCAGTTCAGCATCTACTCCAGGCAGATCTGCTTTCCTCACTCCAACATCAAGACTGGGTCAGGTGTTCCTCTAGGGTGAGTGGGATCCAAGGTGTTGGTCCAAGGTACAGCAGATCCCAAGCTCTTCAGTGTCTGTGATTTGCAGCTTGGACATGCTTAGCTTTTTGTTTAAAGTCCACTGATGAGTTAGTATATCCCCTGCTTATCTTTCTGGGTTTGTGATGCCTTGCTCAAGAGGATATTCTCCAAATCCTTCCATTGGCCTGCAAATTTTAGGATATCATTTTTTCTTACTGCTGAGTAGTACTCCATTGTGTACATGTACCACAGTTTGTTAATCCATTCTTCAGTGGAGAGGCATCTAGGTTGTTTCCAGGTTCTTGCTATTATGAATAATGCTGCTATGAACATAGTTGAGCTAATGCCTTTGGAGTGCAAATGTGCATCTTTAGGGTATATGCCCAGTAGTGGTATTACTGTTCTTTGGAGAGATTGATTCTCAGTTGTCTGAGAAACCAACATACTGCATTCCAGAGTACCTGAACAAGCTTACACTCCCAGCAACAATGGAGGAGTGTTCCCTTAACTTTGCAATCTCTGTAGCATAAGCTGTCATCTGGGTCTTTAATTTTAACCAATCTGACAGATGTAAGTTGGTATCTCGAAGTTATTTTAATTGGCATTACTCTGATGGCTAAAGATGTTGAGCACTTTTTCAAGTGCCTTTCAGCCATCTGCAATTCTTCTGCTGAGAAGTCTCTTTTTAGTTCTGAACTCCATTTTTTGATTTGGTTATTCAGTTTTGGGGCTCTAGTTTCTTGAGTTCTCTATATATTTTAGAGATAAGTCCTCTGTCACTTGTAGGATTGGTGAATTTTTTTTCCCATTCTGTTGTTTTGCCTTATTTACTGTGTCCTTGGCTTTACAGAAGAAGCTTCTCAGTTTCAGGAGGTCCCACTTATTGATTGTTGTTTTTAGTGTCTGTGCTACTGATGTTATATTTATGAAGTAGTGTCCTGTGCCAATGCATTGGAGAGTAGGTCCCACTTTCTTTTCTATCAAGTTCAGTGTAGCTGGGTTTATGTTGAGGTCTTTGATCCACTTGGATTTGAGTTTTGTGCAGGGTGACAAGCTTGGATCTATTTGCATTTTTCTACACACTACCATCCAGCTATGACAACACCATTTGTTGAAGATAATATCTTTTTTTCCATTGAATATTTTGGGTCTCTTTGTCAAAGATCAGTTGTTCATAGATTGTTGGGCTAATGTAAGGATCTTCAATTCGATTTCATTGATCCATGAGTCTGTTTTTATGCCAGTACCAGGCTGTTTTTATTAGTGTAGCTCTATAGCATAACTTAAAGTCAGGATGATGATGCTTCCTGAGGTTCTGTTGTTGAGCAAAATTGTTTTGGCAATCCTGGTTTTCCTGTTATTCCAAATGAAATTGAGTATTGTTTTTTCAATGTCTGTAAAAAATTGTGCTAGGATTTTTAAAATAATTTTATTATTTTTATCTTTTATTATGAATAAAGTCTCATTCTTTAGATAGATTGAATAAGAGTTTATTTTTTTTATTTTCTCAAAAAACCAACTTTGTTTCATTGATTCTCTGTATTGTTTTCTGTTTCTAATGTATTGAATTCAGAATCCAGTTTGATTATTCACTGCTATCTACTCCTCTCAAGCATGTTTGCTTCTTTTTGTTCTAGAGCTTCTGGGTATGCAGGGTTGCTACTCCATTTTCTATGTAGGAAATTCGTGTTATAAACTTTCTTCTTAGAATCATTTGCACTATATTCCATAAGTTTTGGTATGCTGTATATTTACTCTCATTTAATTCTATGACATCTTATTTTCTTTATTTATTTCTGATTTAACCCAATAGTAGTTCAATATGGAGTTGTTAATTTTCCTGAATTTGTAAGGCTTTTTGTTGTTAAAAATCCAGATTTTATCCATAATAGCCTAATACGATACAGGGGTTATTTCAACTTTCTTGTGTATATTGGGACTTGCTTTATAACTGAGTATGTGATGAATTTTGGAGATTCTATGAGCTGCTGAGAAGAAGAAATATTCTGTTGTGTTTGGGTGAAATGTTTTGTAGATATCCATTAGGTTTACAATGTCTATTAGCTCCTGTAGTTATCTGTTATCTGTTTAGTTTCCATCTGAATAACCTTTCCATTGGTGACACAGGGGAGGGGTGTTAAGTCTTCTACTATCAGTGTGTGATGGCAAATATATAATAAGCTTTAAAAGTGTTCCTTATATGAATGTTGATATCTTTGTGTTTGGGAAACAGAGGTTAAGAATTGAAATGCTATCTTGGTGGATTTTTTTCTTTTGACGAGTATGAAGTTTTTTCTCCATTTCTTTTGATTAATTTTGGTTGGAATTACATTTGGTAGATATTACAATGGCTATTCCATCTTGTTTCTTGGGCCCAATTGCTTAATAACTCTTTTTTTCTAGCCCTTTACTATAAGGTAATCTCTAGTTTTTTTTAATGTTGAGGTATGTTTCTTGTATCCAGCAGAAGTATGGATGTAATGTTTGCATCTTTCTTGTTATCCTGTGTTTTCTCATTTGGGAAATTGAGTCAATTGATATTGAGAGATACTAATGGCCAATGATAGTTTTTTTTTTATTTTGTTACTGGATTTTTTGTGGTACTGTTTGTGTTTGTATGTGTGTGTATTTGAAAAAGAGAGAGAAGGAGAGAGAGGGGTGATTTTTTTTGGTTTTCCTGTAGGGCTGTATTTGTTGATAAATATTGTTTAAATTTTATTTTGTTATGGAATATCTTGTTTCTCCATCTCTGGTGATTGAAAGTTTGGTTGGATATAGTAGTATATATTAGTATCATGGTGTCTTAAAATCTGTAGAACATCTGTCCAGGCTCTTTTAAAGTTATTGGTCTGCCTTTATATGTTAATTAGCATTTTTTCCTTGAAGCTTTTAGTATTCTTTGTTTTGTACATTTATTGTTTTTGTTTATTATAAGATGGGGTGGTCTTTTGTTACTGGCCTAATCTCTACAAAATGGTAAAAGTTACCATTATAGGAACCTCTCTCTTTTAGTTAGGAAAATTTTCTTCAATGGTTTTATTGAAAATATATTTTAGGCCTTTAGGCTGTGAATCTACTTATATTCATATTATTCATGAATCTACTTATATTCATATTATTCTTATATTTGTTCTTTTGAGAGTGTCCCATATTTCCTAGATATTTTGTATCAGGAACTTTTTAGAATTTTTCTTTAAATTTCAATAGATTCTTTGTGGATTTCATATCCTGATTGTATTCATCTCTCCATAACCTCATCTCTACCCTCTGCCCTTATGACCATCCTCCCAAAGAAACATAACAAATTTTAAAAGTATAGCAAAAAACAAAACCAACCTAACCAAAAAAATATCTCAGCATGGAAACCATAGTGTGTATTGAGTATTGAGTCACACAATATATATTTTGGTCTATACAATCTTACTTGTAAGTGTTCATTGCAATGAATCATTGGTCTGGTTCAAGGCCTTTGGCTTTCAGTATCAATACTGGAACCTCACAAGAAATTCTCGTGGATATCCTATTGTTATACTGTGTCATGTAGTTCCTGTAGCTTTGGATACATAGGTTTGTTCCCTTCACATATTCAGCTGTCCATAGATGAGGTAAACATTGGGCTAGACCAACTGTGTGGTAGCTGGGTTGGTTTGTCCATCAGCTTTCTCTCATCAGTACCAGTAGTACAAGCTGTCCAACACTGGAACTTTTAATATTTAGCATTTTCTTTGATCAGTGTTTGCTGTGGGATTATGTTCTTGTATATTGTAAATATTTGACCTTCCTATTGTTTTAATAAAACACTGATTGGTCAGAAGGCAGACAGGAAGTATGTGCAGGGCTACTAAACTAAGAAAATTTGGGAAGAGAAAGAGCAGAGCAGAGAAGCCAGTCAGACATAGAGGAAATAAGATGAAAATGCTGCTCTGAGAAAACTTATTAAGCCACGTGACTAATCATAAGTTAGTTTAAGAATAAGAGTTAGCAAGTAATATGTCTGAGCCATAGGCCAAACAGCATGTAATTAATATGAGACTTTATATGGTGATTTGGGCCTGTTGGACTAGATTTTAGTGCTAGGCCAGGCTAGAAACTTCTTACTACAAATGCATCAATTTCTTTTCATATCTTCAACACCTGAGATTTTTTTCCATCTTTTATATTTTGTTCTTGATGTTGGCATTAGTAGCTCCTGTTTGCTAGAGATTTTCTGTCTCCAGAATCCCCTCATTTTGTGTTTTCTTTATTGTTTATATTTCTATTTTCATGTCTTTAAGAGTTTTATTCATTTCATTCACCTCTTTATACTTTCATGGATTTAAGAAATGTGTTAATAAGGTCTCAATTGTCTTCATAAGATTGGATTTCAGGTCATTTTTTATTTTATGTTTAAGCTGTATTGGAATATCTAAGGCTTGGTGCAGCAGGATGCCTAGGCTCTCGTGGCATTATACTGCTGTGGATGTTGTTTATTGTGTTCCTGTGCTGGCCTCTAGTCGTCTGGCTTTGGGGATATTATAAATTCAGCTGCCAACTTCTGAGTTCATCACCTTTGTTAAATAGACGTCTTCTCAATATTTTTGTTCATTTATTTTCTGTTTCTTCTCTGGTCTTCTGGCATGAGTAGCTTGTGGTTTTAGTGACCAGTGAGTCTTCAAGTCCAGTAGTGTGACTCCTATGGAGTTTGGGTTGTCTGCATGACCTCTGGGAGTTTTGGTGTTCACATTGCCTCTGGTATTCTGGGAACTGGTATGCCTTTTGAGTTTCTAGGTACCAGTGTAACTTCTGGAGTTATAGGTACCTGACCTTCTTACTATTGGCATGATATAAGGTTCCTGGTACTGATGTGGGTTCTTTTAGAGTGGGAGTCTTCTGTTGGGGTTGTGGGCCAGAATATGGAGCCCAAAATAGGAGGTTTTTTTAGGTTTTGTTGGGCTGTTACTCAGTTACTCTGTTACTCAGTTACCTAGTAAAGGTACGAGCTCTAGTAGAGTAGTAATTGTGGGAAGTGATATAGAACCAAGAAGAGAGAGTACTTTGGGGGACTGGGGTTCCTCATACAGCACTAGATTTACTTTTAGTTTTATATAGATTCTCCATACTAATTTCCAAGGCAGTTTTACCAATCCACATTCCCACCAACAGTGGATGAGGATTTCTCTTTCTCTGGAACCTCACTAGCATTTGTCAGTTCTTTCATTTCTCAGAGGCTTTCTGCTTAGCATGAGATAAAATCTCACAAAGTTGTTTGCATTTTCACTTCCCTAATTGCTAAGAGTGATAGCCACTTTGAAGATGGTTTTTGTTACTTGTATTGAGAACTGTTTTTCAATGGTCCATATGTTCCCTTGATTTTTAATTCTTTATATGTTTTGGATGTCAATCTTCTGTCAAAGTGAATGCTGGGAAAGATTTTCTTCCATCATTTGAAGATCTTCTTTGCTCAGTTGACTTTATTAACTGAACAGAAGCTTTTTGGTTTTATATAATTTTAGTTGTTAATTAATTATTGGTAAATGGATTCTAATTTAGAAGTACTTTTCTATACCTGGATGTTGTAGGGTACTACCTAGGTTTTCTTTTACTCATTTTATTGTTTCACTTTTCAAAAATAACTTCTTTGATCCAATTGTACATAATTTTGTACTGGGAGATAAGGATAGGTATAATTTCAATCTTCTACATGCAGACATTAAGTTTTGCCAGGACCATTGTCCACTGTGTGTGTGTGTGTGTGTGTGTGTGTGTGTGTGTGTGTATTACCTCTCTGTCAAATATAAAACACCTCTAGTTATTAGTACTAATGCTGTTTTGGTTTCTGTGTTTCTATTGGTCTGCATGTCTGTTTTTTGTATTTTTTATATTTTTAATGTATCATGACATGTGAAATAGCAATCCTCCAATATTCTTGCTGTTCAAGATTGTTTAAGCAAAGAGGATATCCCAAATTTCCGAAGTAACACATGGCTCTCTAAGTAGGATACTCTTAAATTTTAGGTATCAATAGACACTTTCATAGCTCATATTAAAGTACTTCAGTTATTATAAGACCCACCTGAGGAGAGGTACCACAGTTTGTGTTCCTCAATCGTTCTGATGGGTAGTACTGTTATTACAAGATGTGCCATTGTCTAGAGAGGCTTGGTGAGTACTTTTGGACATTTTACCAAATAATCATAATTATATGAAAGACATTGGCACATTTTATTTTGCCCAGTTAGCTAGTGCAGACACACACAAAGTAGCAATACTGAAAGTTCTTTTGCGACTAGTAACTCATAAAACTCAACACACCTTGATGCAAGTTGCTAAATTTCACATAGATTTAAAATGTGAAATAACTTGGGAAGTTTTATGAATTTTTTCTCAAAAACAAAACAATATTTAGAAGAGAGAAACTCCTAAACAATGTCAAGTGAGTATACATAAACACAGGAAGAAAATTTTGTTCTGCTTTTTACATTATAAAAAGGAATGAAAAGTCAATGTATTATTGTAATTACCCCAAGAGAAATTATATGGACTTAAAGAAGCTTAATGGTGCAAATAAATTAAATGCAAATAAAACTAAATGATTTTAATTTCTAAGGACAAGTTCACAAATTCTATGTCTTTTAAAGTAGCAAAAAAAATCCTAAGTAATGACCCTATGTCATTAGGGATTTTCTATATCTAATTTTGGGGTTAGGCAAAGCATTTCAAATAGATTTGAGGATAAGGCACTTGAATTTCAGGCAGAAAAAATTAATAAGACTATGCATTTATGTCTCAAGAAATATTTGCTGTCTCTAATGATTTAACACATTACTGTGAAACAAATTCTCTTATTCAGGACTGAGAAATTCAGAAAATAAAATATGCGATGCATGCCATTTGAAATCTTTTCAACTTTACTTTTTGAAAGTAAAAGCTTTTATCCTTGAGTAGTATTTTTTACATAGGGCCCAAAACCTGCCGCCTTCTGCTTTCAGAGACACTTGTATAGTTTAGAACTAAGTGGTATTATCAACAAAAGAACTGGAAAAAAATCTTTTCAATGTGATACTTTGTGGCAAGATTATCATTTTTTGGATAGGATGCAAACTGTGAGTTACTTAACATAGTCACAGTCCTCTTTCTTTCTTTCTGTCTTTTTTTTATTATGAATAAAGTCATATTTTTTACCCATGTACACCCTTGTTCAAACTCCCTTCCTGCTCCCGCTCCTTCCAGTCACTTTCTCTTCTCCACATCACTTTGAAAAGCCATCATTAGCATTCATTTTGAATGTCTTTTAATCTCATAGCAGTCTGATGGAATATGTATGGAATGATGATGAAATTAAAAGGAATGAATAATGTTTTCTATTCATATGTTCTCCTTTCAGTGACAACCACAGGTGGGAAAATGGTCAAGAAATCGTTTCATTTAAACAAACAAGAATTTCTTGATGTGATACTTGAAAAACAAAATCTTAACTGCAAGTTTTCACACATTGGAAAGAATATGAAAGAACAGGTTATTTTGCTGAGTAATTCTAATTTTTATTCAGAATTTGGAAAATAACTTTTTCCTTACTGATTGTAAAAATAAACTGTTTTCTTTAAGGATCTGGCCACAGGGAATCTAATTATACTTCAGTAAGTAAACAAGCAGCATGAATGGACATCTTTGTAAATGGAGATATCATAAGTGTAGGTATGAATCTGAGAGGTCTGATAACTGAGTTTGATGGGGTACATGATGCAAAATGACCAAATAATAAATATATATATGCATATATATATTTGAGACATCATACTCTTTTAAATGATTAGAATGAATAAGAACTTTTAACTTTAGCATTTATACACATGCATGTATGCATTTTTACATACAGATCCCCCGTATATAATTTCTTTATTATCTCACCTATCCCATAGATACTTTTTATTTCCCTGCAACTCAAATAGTATGAATAATGTTATAAGAAGCATCAGTGCACAGTTAGACATCTGTAACACATTGGTTTTATCTCCTCAGTGCACATACTCAGAAATGGAATTGCTGGGTCACAATGGTATTTCTGTTGTCAGTTTTTAAGAAATTTTCAAAATGATTTTTATAATCATTTTACAATCCTACCAACAGGTCCTCTTTCTTCCACACCTTTGCCAATGTATATTATCTCTTGCTATTTTGATAATAGCTATCCTAACAAGCAGGAGCTAATAAATAACTCATTGTGATTTTGATTTACATTTCCATGATCATTGATGATGAACAGGTATTGATGTCTTAACAAAAAAAAATCAAGCCATTGCTATGCCTTTTGGGTTGATACTATGTATACTTAACAAAATCAGCCTGGAATATCAGAGAGAGGAAAGAGACCACAGTCAATTCTCACCTAGCCAAGTTCTCACACCGACAGCATAAATATCTTCAAAGGTCTTCAACCTGACTTGTCACTTCTACAGAATGCCTGAATTTCTGCCTTCTCCTGCCTTAAATATCTTCCACACCCAGTTGTTTCACTTTTGAGTTCAACTCTGCATCATAATCCAAGTGTTAGGATTAATGATGTGACCTACTACTGTTTGGTAGTTAGGCCTTGAACTCACAGAAATTCAAAAAGATCTCTGTCTTCTGAGTGCTGGGATTACAAGCATAGGTCACAACTTTCTTACTTCCATGGCTTGACTGTGTGTGATTCTGTTCTCTGATATTCTAGGCTAGTTTTATTAGATATACAACATGTCACCACAATAATTTTTGGAAAATATTCAACATCAAAAAATAATGAAATGTTATCTTGTAGCAAGATGGACGATCCTGGATGATAATAAGTTAACCAAGAAAAGCTACACAAAGAATGGAAAATGCCACAGAGCTTCAGACTAGAATAAAAAAGTTAAATATGTAGAAACAGGAGAATACAATGATTTTAAGAAATGTATGAAATGGACAGATATATGGTGGTCAAAGTATACACAGCTACAGTAAAGTAGGATAAATATATTTTGAGATATAGCATAGAGGCTGCTGATCAATGTCAACATTGAATTGTATCATGAAAATTATCTAAGAGATGATTTTAGGTTTTCTTATTAGAAAATAAATGTACCTATGGAGATATTTAAATTTTCTTCACTGAAACAATCATTTAAATATGTATTTTATGAATATATGCTAAAACATCATGCTTTATACATTAAATATATAACATTTAAGATGTTTAATCAATTTTTAGCAATAAATTTTAGGTATCAAGGTCAAAATAAGAAACTCAAGTAGGAAAGAAGAGACTCAGTATTATCCTGTTACTGAATCAGTGTACATTTATCACTAACAAAGAAGTACATAAGAAACAATAGAATCTAAACTGAGCAATATAAAGGGAAGTTCTCTCACTGTGACCAGAGTATGTGGAAATGAACACTGTCAGCAAATCCTAAATATTTTAAAACAAGAGAGCATTATCAAATAGTACCATTATCTCTTTGTGCAAAGAGGCTTTTTAAAGAACTGTTGTGAGTTATTTTGAAATGAGAGTGGATGTAAACAAATGACTACAACCATTTCACCCACAAGAGAAATGCTGCTCTTCTGCTTCCAGTCATTTTATTGGTACTTCTAATTAAATGCTACAATCTTAGAAAGCATATTATCATCAAATCTCACTCTAATGACAGACATTGCAGACTCCATAAGTGGCTATCATGATCAGTTGCAGGAATTCTTGCTTCGGTGGCATATTTGATTCTAATTATACAATTCTGCATCAAGTATAATTTTGCATAATGCACTTAGAGATATAGGACCATGTTTATCTATTGTGATACCATATTCTTTTCTCAAATGTCCATCTACTGGATACATAGCAGTGATTTTTCCTTTTCAGCTTGAATTTTGTTCATTATGTAAACATACAGTCTGTTTGTCTCTCTTGCCAAACTGGTAAAAAATTAACATCAAGTAGTTATATATATTGATGTCAGAATATTTCTCCCCATCCTGCAGTTAAATTTTTTATAGAAAGTGGTGAGTTATATATGAAACTTAAATAGCTCACAGTGTGTAAGTATCAAGCTGCCAGTTGTTGGAATCCTGTTATCATGGGGGTGAGCATGGCTAGAACTGAGGTCTCTGTAGCACGTTCTTTTATCTTTCTTCTTCTTTTTTTTTAGTTTGTTGAGCCAATTAGTTTTATCTGCCTTACTTACATGGATATACGGAAGGAGTACCAAAGCAAAAGAGACACAAAGATAGATGTCATAATTAAAATCTAACCACCTTTAAATACATATAATGAATACTAGATATCCAGAATACCAAAACACATATCTACATGTTAAAGAGCATGCAGTCTTGTTGACTCAATTTGTGAAATCCTCTTCTAATGTGCATGATTGGTCTGAGTTTCTTCATTTGAGTTAAGTATACTAAATCTTGCCAGTGTCAAGGAATTCTTGAAGCTCTTTTGAGTGTCATATTTCATGCCTTATTCAGCTTCCCTTCAGAATACATCATTCAGTGTTTAGGAAACTGTTACACAACAATTATCTACCAGACTTCATGTTGTTATCACAATAAAATATTTGAGGTTGGAGAAGTAAAAAGTTTTAATAAAAATTTTGTACATTGTTACATTATCAGAATTTGTTCAACATAATCTGTTCATTTGCTCTATTAAATATTGTTAAAGGTTTTCACAAGTTATTAATGTTCATAATGAATCTCAGTTTGAAGCTTCAAGTGCAGTTAAGTATAGAGCTTGGATAATAGTAATGTGACACATTATTTTTTTTATTTTTTTCTCCCCAGTTATAAATTTTCGGGTGTTTTCCTAGACTTGAGAGAGAGGTAAAGACTTGTATTGACACATTGTATTTGTAAGGCTTCTCTCATATGAATTCTCTGTTGCATTATTAAGTTAGGTTTCTGAGTAAATGATTTTCCATATCAGCTACATTCATAAGTCTTTTCTCTAGAATGAATTCACTTATCGGTTTTAAGATTGAATTTTCTTGTAAAAGATTTGCCACATTCACCACAATTGTAAGGTTTCTCTCCTGTGTATGTGTGTTTTCTGATGAGTTCTAAGACTGCTCTTCTGGGTAAAGAATTTGTTACATTCATTGCATTTGTAAAGTTTATCTCCTGTATGAATTTTCTGATGTCTTCTAAAACGTGAGATGTAGTTAATGTATTTGTCACTTTCATTGCATTCATAAAGTTTCTCTCCTGTATGTATTCCCTGATGAGCACTAAGACAGAATATTCTCTCAAAGGTTTTACCACATTCACTACTCTTGTAAGGTTTCTTTCCGGTATGAATTTTCTGATGTTTTCTCAGGTGTGAACCACAGGTAAAGGATTTCTTACATTCACTACATTTGTAAAGTTTTTCTCCTGTATGAATTCTCTGATGAATTCTAATATTGCCTTTCTGGGTAAAGGATTTGTCACATTCACTACACTTGTAAGGTTTCTGTCCAGTATGAATTCTCTGATGAGTTGTAAGCTTCTTTTTCTCAATAAATGATTTCTCACAGTCATTACATTTGTAAGGTTTGTCACTTGTATGAAGTCTCTGATGTCTTTTAAGACCTGAAAAGGTGGAAATGGATTTGCCACATTCCTTACATATGTAACGTTTCTCTCCTATATAGGTTCTATGATGATGTTTGCAATGTGACCATAGATGTAACATCCAAGTACCTTGCTTAGATTCAGAAAGTCCCTCTCCTTCATGAGTTTTCTGATGTTTTGTAAGACCTGAGCAACAAATAAAAGATTTGTCACAATCACTAGATTTGTAAGTATTATCTCCAGGGTGAAATCTGCAATGTCTTTCCAAGTCTGTTGTACCTAAAAAACTCTTGTTACATTCTGTACATTTATAAGGTTTTTCTCCAGAATGGATTTTGTAATGTACTTTGAGTTGAGACAAATGCAGAAAGGATTCACTACATTTTGTACATTCATGGGATTTCTCTCTAACATGAGCTCTCTAATGTCTCCTGAGCCTTGAGTAAAACTTGAAGCATTTTCCACATTTCCTGCATTCATGTGGCTTCTTTATAATATTGATTAGTTTCAGCATAAGTTCATGTTTAGAATCCAAAGACTTATCATACTCTGTATTTTTGTATTCTTTCCTTGCTTTGTGGATTCTTTGGGGTTCATTAATGATGGTACAGAAATATAAAGAGTTTACTCATTCTTCATATTTGCAAAGTTCTTCTCCAGTGTTCACACTTGTATGTCTGTTTATATTTAATAACTCAACTGAGTAATCTCTGTGGTTAACAAATCTGTTTGTGCAGTTTCCTGTAAGGTCATTTCTATCATATGGTGTACTTTCAGAAGATTCATGAATACCTTTGCCAAGCTAATTACATTGAAAAGGCTTCTCTTGGATATTCATATGATCATAGATAATATACTTTGTGCCTTTGTCTAAGACTTTTTCACATTTACCAAATATGCAGTGCTTCTCCAAAAAATATGAAATGCTTCACAAATTTGGGTGTCATCGGTAGCATGTTCTAAAACTGATTTGTTCACTTTTTAAAGCAAAGCAAAAGCATCTTTCTTTTATTCTCTCCCCATTTTTCCTTTATCTTTATCTTCCTTCTTTTTCTCTTTTTTTTCTGGATAGTTTTGGTGAAGTTTGAA
Source organism: Sigmodon hispidus (assembly GCA_004025045.1). Classification (NCBI taxonomy): domain Eukaryota; kingdom Metazoa; phylum Chordata; class Mammalia; order Rodentia; family Cricetidae; genus Sigmodon; species Sigmodon hispidus. The sequence goes on along the minus strand of PVIH01008794.1, from coordinate 23,940 downwards.
CCCAGTGACTCTTACAGGCTGGACAGGTACATTTTTCTCTGAGCTACAACTTCAAATCAATCCCTTGTTTCTACTGATCCTGACAAAAGCAAAATTAACACTTCTAAAAATCCTGCGTTTAAAAGACATTCTTAGTGTTTTCACTATTTACATTTTAGGTTTAAGTTAATAAAATGTAAAATATATTTACTTTTGCACTTTATTGCTAGAGTTTTCATTAAGTTTGAAACATTTTCTGTTGAGCTATTTTATAGTATCACTGGTTAAACTCAGGTTTAATTATGACACTGTCTCTCTACACTTAACAGCTATAAAAGAAACATTTGATATCAAATCATTCACCTCATGGGAAATGTAATTGGCTATTCTTGACATCAGCAATGGAGAAAGGAATCATTTTGTTTTGATGTTTTTCAGGGTAGTACAATGTTTACTTGTAACTTATAAAGTAGGCTAGGTCGGAAATTCAGTTACTATTGTAATCTTTAAACATGAATATGCAAATTTCACAGTGGCCATATGCCAGAGTGAGTAAACCTATGTAAGATATTTTTACAGGGTTATCTTTTGAAGAAATGTTTTTATTTTCTATTTCTGACAAAGAAATTTTCAAAAGTTAAAAATGCAGTTTACAAAAAATGAAACTAACAAATATCAAGTATTTTACTCCTATCTCACAATGAGGTAGAAACCGCTAAACTGATAAACTTTTTTCAGAGAAATCTGAGGCAGTAAGTTGTCATACCAAAGTTAGTAAAAAAAAAAGTTGATTCAGAAACCAAAACTGCAAATGGTGTCTAAGTTTACTTTTAAAAATTCAACTTTTAGACTATTTTCTATCGTTGGGACCCTACTTACATCTCTAGAAAAGATGTGAATTTTATTAAATTTGGAAATTTTAAACAAGAGTAAATAGTGTGTCAAGGTGTATAACTTCAAAGACTCTTTGAGTGATCAGGAAAAGTATTGCTTCCATTGGATAGGACAAATTCTATATCCTTTTACTTCATTTGCAAACATGAAATAAAACTACTTTATTGCACACATATGCAAATCCTGAACAAGATATCAAATGGTGGAGGCCCCACATACAGGGATTTTCTAGATATTTGAAGGAATTCTAAAAAATCATTTTGTTTCACTAAGTTGAATTGGCACAAAGCTAACAGGAAGGACTCAACTCTAAGAACATTTGTCTAGAAACTAAGCACTGCCAATCCCATTAGGAATTTCTTTGGTATAACATCATTTAATGTTCACTTTCCCTTCAAATAAGTATAGCTTTAAGTTCTAACTGATTAGATCCTGGGTGTAACAGTTGTCAGACCTTTCCCTTGTGCCTAGTTGCTTTGAGTTTGGAGCTTTCAATTGAGCATCTCACAGTTGTGTTGTCAATTCAGAATGCAGTCTACTTTAAACAATTCATTTACAGTTGGAACAAATTATGTTCCAAGTACAAGGGACACTCCAATCTTCAGCTGAGTCTCTGCTATGGAAGCAACAATCTTTGGGTTTCAAATATCTGATTTCAGTCATGAATGCTCCAGACTGAACCTGCTCCAGAAAACTTCACTTGTTCTATCACTTCTAGAGGACCTTGCTCCGGGATGCTCTAGATCTTGTAATAATAGTCATCATTAAGGTTTGATAGGAAGAAGAAAGCCTACCCTCTTTACTCAGCCAAATATGTATGTTTGGTAGAAAGGAGGTTGTGAATGGACGTGGTTTGCTGTGTGCCCTTCTATGAGACTTGTGATTGATTTTATATTTAAATCTGGAAATTGATGGAAATGGAAACCCAGTGATGAAATACATGCTGCTGCTTCTGTCTATCTAAAGAGCTGTTTGTATGGCTTTCCACTTTAATCTGAAAGGATTCGTTCCTGCTTATAATGTCTTCATTGTTGCAACACTAGCCAAAATCTTGCAACTTCCAGCACTACTATTGCTAGTTGCAGAAGGGAGGTAGGTGTCTGAAACACTTCAGAAAGTCAGGAAGGGATCTGATAGTCAAGAAAAGAGCAGTAAAATCAAGAGGCAGCTGAAGAGTTCTAGAATGACAGAAATTTTAAGGGGCTGAGAATATAGAACACAGAAACTTTTGAAGAACTGAAGGTTGAAACTGAGACAAGAAGGACCATGGTCACTAGAAGTGTTCAAGAGAAATGTACAGTGGTAAAGATCAAGGGTTCCAATAGGCAAACTTAAGAGCTGGAACTCCAGCCACTTTGGATGGGCACTCTGTGCCCAAAGAAATAAATTGCTGCCTTGAGAACCTAAAATAAAAGCCACAAGCATTGTAAATGTGAAGCCAACAGCCTCTAAATTTCAAGACATGGAAAGATAAGCCTCTGGATTTTGAAGTTCAGTTTACAAATTTATAGGATACAAAGTAATCAACACCAGTAAAGTTGCCCTTGATGGTTTGTAATCTAATAGAACAAAAGGATGTTTTAAATGTCACAAAATTGCTACTTATGATATTTACAGTCTCCTTAAAAGAAAGATAAATTAAATGGGCAAATTAATGAGAAATATAGTTATATGAGCAGCAAAATTAAGTTGGAAGTATTGGATTTCCTCATTCAGGACAGAACAATCTGTGGTTCTTAGTTGCATAATACATGCAACTGATTGTAGGCAAGCTAATGTAATCTATACAAACAAAGATTGTTCTTTCAACAGAAAATACATTTGGATCAGACTTCATTAGAATTGTACAGCATGCCATTTTACTGCAGAGGTGGTAAAAAAAGCTTCACATTTTCACATATTTAAAAACATGAGTACATCCATAAATTCTTCCCAACATTTAAAGTAATTGCTTCTATCCTTTTTCTTCATGTTTTCAAATAAATGAACAAAGATACTTATATAATAAGAAATTTTAACTTTAGACATGTGGTCTCAATCTCTACAATGTCTAGTACAATGTTTGGACTCCAATAGGCATTTAAAAAGTATGTAGATATAAAATGGTGTAATAGTGAAAGTGACAGTCATAGGCATTGATGATCCTTTTGTCTCTGAGTTCAGAGCAGCAAATACCCTGCTGCCTTTCATACTGTATATAACTATATAAAGAGTATAAATAATATAAAGAGTAGCTCAGTTAATCTCAACAAGCTAATGATAATCTACTACTCTTTCACTCTATTTCCCTCATTTTTCCTGATTTCCATCAGTACTTTCCTTTTCATCCATCATAGCATTTTTCCTTCCTTCCAATGACCTTCCTTTCTACCTTCTTTTTTTCACTTGCAATGCTAGATCTTGACTCAAAGTTGATCATTCTGATTCTTAATAATAATTCTTATGACACAGACCTAAACCTTTCATGATTTTGAGATATTAAAAAATATAGAAAGAAATTTTGCAGTACACTAAATTCATGTTATAGAACAGATAAATTTATGCTGCATCAAGAAATATTTATGTATGCAACAACAAATATAATGAGAACAATCTTCAGACTGTTATATCCTGACATCCTTTCCTACCCTTCATTTACTCAGGAAGATATCATAGTCATATCCTTATCAAAGTGAGAGAACGAGGTTTTTATTTCTTCACAAATACTTAAACATACTCTTATAAAATTAAAAATCAATTTAGAGACATACTTTCATCACAACATTAAAATAGTATTAATTATTATAACCTTCATTATAGAATAATCACTATAAAGTAAAGAAATAGAGAATATGTAATGTTTACTCAAGAGAATATAGTTTAATTGTTTTAAATCTTCTTAACCCTAAAGTAAATATAATATCACCAAATATTACTATAAACTATTTATACAAATATATATTTAGTATATACGTATATATAAAAATATATTTATACATGTAGGGGGGATTTAAATATATGAAAAACTGGATAGACTAAAATATATGATACATGCATCTTTTCAGCCTGTATATATGTATACATATACATATACACAAACAACGGAAAGATAGATGTGCATATTTATATAGAGTTGAAATGATTAATTATAAATTAGAATCACTGAGTTAAACTAAAAAGCATAAATATTTTGTTTTTTACTCAGTCTAGAGATTATTTAAAATCAGTAAATGATCAATGCTACCTTCATATGTAGATATTCTTTTTTCTAGCATAATATTTTTATTTATTATTTGGTGATTTTACATCATGCACCTCACCAAACTCAGTTATCTGTTCTCTCAGTTTCATACCCACTCTTATAATCTCCTCACTTACAAAAAAAGCCCATTCATGCTGCTCATTTACTTATTGGAGTATCTACTAACATAGCTACAGTTTCAATTATTTACTCAAAAGAATTATTATTTCAAAAAGCAAATTTCTTTTCTCTGTTCAGAAAGAACGGACTTACATACAGAAAATAAAAACAAACAAAAACAAAGGTGATCACAAATTTAAAAAAAATAATGATGTATTATTAGAAGTAGAGCAACAAATCATAAAAATCTTTTCTTTAAATGCCTACCCAGAATTGCCAAATAAAATTTAAGATGCTCAGTAAAGTTGCAATTTCAGATTAAAATTAATATACAATATATCTTATGCATTTTTTGTGACATGTAATAAAAAATTGTTATTCTAAAATTAAAATTTCTTTGGCCATCATGAATTTTTATTTGATAAATCCAGTAGCCATAAATCTACTTCGACAGTATTAATAGCCAATTACTAAACATTTTTTGCATTCTGAAAAATATCTGCACACAAGAAAATGTGGTGCTGACTTCATTATCACAATTAATATAAGAGTCTGCATTTACAAGTCAAAAGGGTTCACATTTGCTCAAGCACCAAATTTTCTGAGATATTTGTATCCCACTTTTTTCATAAAACAAATAACTCATAAGACCCCATTTATAATGGCCCCATTTCTTACTGAGTTCAAGGTAAATTTTACTGTTTTTTTTTTGATAAATACAAAATAAAGAAGAAAAAATAAATAAATAAAAGGCAAAAAAAAAAAAAAAAAAAAAAATACTACAGTTTCCTAGAGGGCACTCTAATTACACAAATGGTATTTTCCTGTGACCAGCTGTAGTAAATGCAGTGATAGGCAATTTGTCACTTTTTTTTTTTTTTGCTTCTTTTCTATGGCAATTAAGCTGATTTTCCAACCCCAAAGAAATCCTACTTAAAGACTTTAACATGACACTATTAGTCCTTCCTAAGTTGCTTCAAATCCTGCCCATGTTTCTATAGTTGTACACTATAAGAAATTTCTTTAAATAATTCTTCAACATTGACAATTATTCTCAGAAATAATCTAAGACACTTGAAGTAATCTTTTCTCTGTAACATTAGGTCAGAAATGGCTCATTTCTTTCCAAACAGTTCAAGGTCAATTGAACAAATCAAGGTTCAATTTGATTTCTTTTCTGTTGTTTTTTTCTCTTACAATGTTGAAACTTGGCAAGAGTCTAAAAACAATGTGAGAACAGAGATAGCAACTTACATGCTCATCACCATAAAAGGTCATGTATCTTATTAATTATTATTGTTATTCTTTTAACAATTGCACTTTGGAATACTGATTCTCCTTTTCTAATGAAAATGTTCATTTTCCAAAGTAGCATGTACCTAAATCAGCATATGAGATAGTTCCTCACCCATATTCACAGTATCTAAATTGGAGAATTAGCCTGCATGTCAATAATGGATGAATAATAAACGAAATCTCTCTCTCTCTCTCTCTCTCTCTCTCTCTCTCTCTCTCTCTCTCACACACACACACACACACACACACACACACACACACACACCCCTTCCAGAAAATAGAAGGATCTGGATATAATCTAGGCAGACTCAGAAAGACAAATATTGACTGTTTTCTCTCATATATAGATCCTAGTATTTTTTTAAGACATATAAGGTTAAGGAAACTTATTAGAATGAAGAAGGAGGCCAAAGAAAGAAAAGGACAGGACAGTGTACTGAATGACATGAATATGATCCAAGTATATAACATAATATACTATATTATGTATGAATATCAGCATTTTGTAAAATTAAGTTACTATTTTGTACAATTAATATCTAATCAAAAAACATATTTTTTAAATAAAATTAGATTTCAGAAACAAAGGGACAGTATGAGTTTCCAAGGGCATTTGTGAGGCCATAAAGTCATATGCCCAGAAGTTTAAGGCAGTAATGAATAATATCAGATACATAAACAAGTAACCTTTATAAAAACACTAGAGGATGCAATATTGTTTCCAGCAGGAAAGGGACAGGACAGAGTCCACATCAAATTTATGTATGAAGACCTGAGACATCTCCTTGAAGATAAAAGATAGTAGGGTATTTGTTCATTTTTTCTCCATTTTTTCATGCTCTCACTTCTCTTTTCTTTTCATTTTTATTGTGCTTTTTTCTTTTATGCATTCACTTATCTCTTCCTACAGATGAGCCGTAATTTTGTTCCAAATGAAGTCCATCACTAATTCTGCTTAGCCCACAGGGACCTTGTTTTTTCACTTTATATGAAAGCAACAGAAACACAATTATTGTATGTTTGACCTTCAATGCCACATTGTATTTTTAATAGCATTTTATAAGAACATATTTTACAAATTTTAGAATCAATTTTTTCCATTGCATAAATTTGCCAAATAATCATGAATTTCACTTACCAATATAATAAAATGTGACTTTGTGCTCTTCATTTGTGGAAAATGTTAATTTACTAAATTAATTATTTGTGTTATCACATATTAATCTAAATTTTTGAGAATGACATTTGATTTTATATTTACAAAGTCAAAGTTAAAAACCATACTTTGAAACCTAATTGTTTCTGTGACATTGATATGATTTTTATTTCATTTTCTAAAGCTTTACTATATTCAGTAGATAAAAGAATGTGCGTGACCTAGGTTCACTTAGGAAACTGAAGCTGTCATTAAAAGTCTCCCCCCCAAAAAAGAAAGTCCAGGCCCAGGTGGTTTCAGAGCAGAGTTCTACCAGATATTCAAAGAAGAACTAGTACCAATCCTTTTCAAACTGTTCCATACAGTAGAAACAGAAGGAATATTGCCAAACTCTTTTTATGAGGCCACAATAACCCTGATAACCAAGCCACTCAAAGACACAACAAAGAAAGAGAATTATAGACCAATTTCCCTTATGAACATTGATGCAAAAATTTCTCAACAAAATTCTGGCATACCAAATCCAATAACTTATTAAAAAAGTTATTCACCTTAATCAAGTATGCTTCATCCCAGAATTGCAAGGATAGTTCAACATAGGGAAAACTGTAAATGTCATCCATCATATAAACAAATCGAAGGGAAAAAAGGCCACATTATCATCTTCTTAGATGCTGAAAAAACCTTTGACAAAATCCAACACTCCTTCATGATAAAAGTCCTGGAGAGATCAGGAATACAGGGAAAATACCTAAATATAATAAAGGCGATTTACAAATGGCCAATGGCCAACATCAAACTATATAGAGAAAAACTCAAAGCAATTCCACTAAAATCAAGAACTAGACAAGGCTGCCCCCTCTCCTCTTATCTACTCAACATAGTTCCCAAAGTTTTAGCTAAAGCAATAAGAGAATGAAAGGAGATTAAGGGGATACAAATTGGAAAAGAAGAAGTCAAACTATCTCCATTTGCAGATGATATGATTGTGACTCACAAAATTCTACCAGGGAACTTCTACTGCTGATAAACACCTTCAGCAATGTAGCAGGATACAAGATTAACTCAAAGAAATCAGTAGCCCTCTTATATAGTATAGATAAAATGGTTGAAAGAAATAAGGGAAAAGTCACCTTTTATAAGAGCTGCAAATAGTATTAAATACCTTGGAGTAACTATAACCAAAGAAGTAACAGACCTATTTGACAAAAATTTTAAATCACTGAAGAAAGAAATTGAAGAGGATATCAGTAAATGGAAAGATCTCCCATGTTCCAGGATAGGTAGGATCAACATAGTAAAAATGGCAATCTTACCAAAAGCAATCTACAGATTCAATGCACTTCCCATCATTCATTGTAAATGAGGAAAGATTTGCCAAAGTTTAAGCATTTAATAAAAAATTATATGTTGGCTAAAATGGGAGGAATCAGCTACTTGTTGAAAATAATTAATAGTCTTCTACTATAATATTTGTTGTTATGCTTCCTGGCTAAAATTTACAAGAAACTTGTACTCAGCTGAAACATATTACCCACCATTTTATCACTGTGTGTCCAAAAAAATAAACTTATTAGGGCTCATGTTTTTAAGTTTCAGCACATAGTTATTTGTTCTCTTGCTTTGAGTCTGTGGCTGCACAGTATACTGCGGTGGTAGAATGTGAAGAAGGAGGTCATTCACCGGATGAAAACAAAGAGTTTTCATGCTTGGAAAACAGCCTATTTGGGGTGAGTGAATACATATTTGTTCCTGTCTTCTGTCTCCTGTCTTCCTTTCTGAGAGGAAAAGAAAAGGCAGGGGATAAAATTTACATTCTGTCACACCTATTCTAAAACCATTCAGGTGTTATTCAACAATGTTAATAGTGATCAGAACTAACCTCTCTAAATATTACATCTTGTGATATTAACTTTTTAGTTTATCATATCATCTGTGGTGCATTTAATTACCTTTTTTACATGATGCTGTCTCCTTTCTTCTCTCTTTCTTTTACAACTCATAACTTTATATTCACTTATTGTTATGTTATCAATTAACTAAGTGATTGTATTAAATTTACAACCTACTAGACCACTATAATTAATAATAGATTGCTAGATGCACAGATACAAATTGATGACAAAAAGATAATATAAATAATTACCTCACACATATGGACACTATAAGAATATCAAGCATGCATTTATAAATATTCCATTTTCTCTGGAAGAAACATTTTTGAACAGTATATGAATCTTATTATCTTTATTATGCAGATATAATAAACATGCAGTTCAAAGTAATTATCACTTATACTAATAGAAATTTGTCATTCTATGTTTTATTGTCCCATTGAAAGTACCAAAGTCATTAACAAGTTCACACTTCCCAACTAGCACATGTCAAGTTTTTGATATAGGAATATTTGATGCTCAAAATATTCTTTTTTCCAAAATCATCACTATATTGCTTCTTTATATATGATCATTAACCAATAACATGATGATAGTAACAAACTATTTACCTATGATCATTAACCAATAACATGATGATAGTAACAAACTAGTTTATTGCCTTAAATGAATGAATTCCAATGTTCTTTCATTGGAAGTATCTTATGAATTTTTAAACTATCAAATCAGTTTTAAACCAGGTAACAGGAAACAAAAATTATTATTTGTAAAACAAGTCAAAATGTCTTTATAATACTATCCTAAATATAAAGATAATTTCATTATTATACGATTGGAATCTTTAGTCAAGAATGTACAGAAACATGATTGTTTTTCTCTTTGTACCCATTACACAATAGAAAATTGACAAATGTAAATTATTTTTGAGCTTTTGGGTTAGAGATTTGATTTGTTTATGGCAGTGTATATTTCTTTAAAAGTAACCTAGAGGCTTATATTAACTTTAGGCCATTTGGTTTATACTTTAAGTATACTATTAGTTAGTTTTTTATTTTAATTTAATTTATTTTTAGTAATTTATTTGTCCACATGGCCATGACCAGTAGCCTGTATATGTGTGTGTATATGTATATTGGCAGATAGCTGGAGATTGACTTTGTTTTTTTTTTTTTTAAACTTGTCTCCACTCTGATTTTTTTAATTTATTTTTTATGATGTTCTACACAGACCAAAACAGGTTTGTATTTATAGAATCACATATAGAAAACAGTTAAAATAGTCCCATTACAGCCAAGTATACAACCAAATGCTGCAAGTATCACCATAATAGATTTAAACCAATACTATATGGAAATAGCAACAAAAACAGCACAGCGAAGTTACAAACCCAGGTACACAGATCAATGGAATAGAATAGAAGCTGCAGAAATAGACACAAATAGAAATAGCCACCTTTTTCTCCAAGATGTCAAAAACACAATTGACAGACAATCTCTTCAATAAATTGTGCTGAGAAAATTGATTCCTACATGGTGAAGGATGAATTTAGATACCCATTGCTCACACTGGTCAAAATTCAAGTGCAACTGCATCTAGACCGTAAAATGAGACCTGATAATTGGAAACTACTCAAGGAAAATGGAAAACATTTCAAGGCATAGACAAAGACTTCAATAAGACTCCAATCACTCAGGAAATAAGGCCAACAATCAATAAATGAGACTTCATGAAATTAAAACTTGGGTGTGGCAAAAATAATTACAGATTACAACAAGGGAGTGAGGAGTAGAATACCAACATTCTTCTCTCTTTTACAAATATGAACACTGTCACCAGCTGTCACATGCTTTCACTGCTATACATTCCCCATCCTTATAGAGTATACTCTCAAACTCCTAGCCAAATTGTTTTTCCTTCTTCAACTGATTTTTCCAAGTACTTTGTTGCAAAAGTGAGAAAAATAACTAACACAGGAGATATTCTCTGATATTACTACAAAATATACAACATAAAAGTTCCAAACACATAAACACTATCATTACTACATATGTTTAAGTGTAACAGAAAAATTATACTCGGTTATCATGAACAAAGTAGAATTAATTCATCATTTTCCTTACAGTTGATGATGGACCAGATTTTAAGATGTTCTTCTACTGGTGATGAGATTCTTCTGTCGATGACACCCAGCAAGCAAATGATTCTACTTATGTCAAATATTTATCCTAGAAGATGGAAAATGTTTCAGTTAATTACATTTACTTTTCAATTTTTTTATATTTTATTCATTATTTTGGGAAGGAAAAAATGACATGCTAGGATGAACATGCAACATTCAGTTGACTCTATTATGGAATTGGTTATCCTTCTACCTTCCAGGTGGTTTCTAGAAATAGAATTCATGTCACTGGGATTATATGACAAGACCTTTACCTGTTGAACTATGTTACCATTCCTCAGTTTCATTTATAAATATTGCATTTACTTAAGAGAAGATAAAAAATTATAACAAAAGGAAAGTAAATGTTTCCATTGAATTGAATAATGGCTGTATTTTCAGGTATCTACAATATGCCTGGTCCTTTGACATTATCATATTTATAATTATCTCAGACACAATTATTTCAGCTTTTTACGACCTTGACCAAACTAGTTCTTCTCACAAAGATACACACACTTTATCTAAGAATTCTAATTAAAAGTCATAAATTTCATGTCAATATTGAGGTTTTGTTATTATATAACGCAGCTTAGCCTTTAATTGAAAACAATTCTGAGCACAAGACTATCCACAATTGCACTCAACTTCTCCATTTTATTACACTATAGTACTTAGCAGGCCTAATTCCTTTCACCTTTCTTGATGTTTGGGGGAGGAGTAGTGGGATACTTGGGATTGAATCTGGAGCCTCACAAATTTTAACTTCTCACCTTATCCTTGCTAATGTACCCTGAGCCACTTTATTTGATTCTAAAACTGATGTTTCAATTGAGCACAGATCTGCTCATTAGTTTCTGTGTGGAATAGGACAGCTTTGGTATAAGAGCAAAACATAATAGGTACAACAGAGGCCGTATGGTAAGAAAAATAGAATCTATTGCTTGGATTCTTTTGAAAGAAATTTTACAGCAGTCTTTGCTCTGAAAGCCTAACCTTGATACATTTTTCTTGTCTATAATAAAGGTAAGAAATAGTCAATAATAAAATTAACATTTTTTGAGTTTCTGCATGTGTTACAGAGGCCAATATTTATCTGATTGACCAAATTAAGTCATATACCTAAAACCATGACCAAGGAACAAGGCACAGTAGAATATCATTAAAAAGTATACAGAGAAGATTAAAATGGTTGGGGCTGATGATGGAACAAACCATGACTATCTTTCATAAGTGATCATTTGAAGGGGACTATTCATATTGATATTCTTGTATAACTTGCTACATTCTCCCCAGTAAACTTTTGGGCAAATAACAAAGCCAGATATACTGTAAGAGTTGGTAGACATGTTTCAAAAATAGCCAGATATTAAATAATATAGGCTTTGTCAGCCCTGTGACCACTATCACAACTATACTGACTTCTGGTGGCATAGAAAAAAGTGTAGAGCAAATAAAATAAAGGAGTATGGTTGTGTTACAATGAAGGGCATATATAATTTGCTTGTCTTTCATGTATTATAATCTGTGCCATGCAAGAAATTACAAAATTGGTGGACAAAGAACATAGATGAATTACTCATAATCACAAAATTGATCAAAAATTAGATAGGATCAATTGTTGTATTATAAGATCAGATAAGATGACTGAGGAGAGTCAAGGCACTTATCACCAGTCATGATGACCTGAGCTCCACCCACACGTCTCATATGTTGGAAGAAGAGACTAGACCTAAATAACTTGTCCTCTATTCTCCACATTAGTGTCATGGAATATCGCAAGAATATATGCACATTAAATTAATATTATTTTTAAGAAATGTTACAGTATAAATTTTAGGCCTGGGATACATAGTGTATTCTAAGCCAACTTGTTTTATGGAATAAGATCCTGTCTCAAAGCAATGAATAAACATAAATTCATCATGATATTCATACAACAACAGCAAATGCACTTTGTTCGGCCCTAAAAATTTACAAGAAGTTTCAAAAACATTGACAACATGTAAATGTTTGATTGCTACCATAAACATTGGAATAATTATATTTTCTTAAATATTAGAACATACAAAAATACTTGCTACATTCTGACAAGGAAAGAATAGATTGAAGCTGATTAACAACCGTCCCATTTCTCATGACCCTGCATTTGGACCATAACATGCAGACATGATTCTCAAGACTCAGCCTTGGATTCATAAAGAACCAGGTCTTTTTCTACTTGTCTACATTTGCAGGTCAACTGAGTCACATATGGTATGATAGGGGTTTGAAAACCTGTTTTATATATATATATATATATATATATATATATATATATATATATATATATAAAGCTTTTTACAGCCAAGCTATCCCTGGGAGGGACGGGAGGGGGAAGGGAGTTTGAACAAGGAAATACATGGATAAAAGCAAATGAGACTTTATTCAAAAATAAAAATAAAGAAAACCTGGTTTTAAATTTGTCGATGAAATGTTTCCTCCTCTATGTATTTCTGGAACTGGTAAGACTTTCTGATTTAATTAGTTTAGAATCCATAAAATTATGTTTCGGAGAAGAGATTTGTGACCAAATCTCTCCTTTATTGCAGTCAAAGGTATAATTTCCCCTGCTTACTAAGGTTATGTTAAAATTTGAACTGTCTTTAATAAATATTTCTTAGTACTAATGCTGGAAATATTGGGAACTGCAGTGGAGGGGTGATTTCAAAGCGAGAGAGTTGCCTGCACACACTTCTGTGGCTGTTTTAATTAAAATTTATGTTCCTCAATTGAATTTTATGTTGGGGACTTACTTGGTATCAGAACAGTTCATAAATTTACATTCATGAAGGTTCTTTGTCTTTATTTTAAAATAGGTGAAAATAATATTGGTATTCTTACAAAATTTCAGCTCTTGCACTCAGCTTTGAACATGCCATTATTTTGTGATAAGTTTCCTTTGCCCTTAGAAAAGCACCTGATTTTGATTAAAGCTACTTTGTATATAAATTCACAACTAGTAGCGAAACATATGCAGTATCATTTGCTGAAAACCTGTAGCAGATCACATATTATAGACAAAAGTCATGTCTACAGAAGGAAAATAAGGCAATGAATAAAATTTAGCTTTATTTTTATTGTAATGCCAATCAGTATGCCAGATGCTCTGAGCTCATGATTCTTACTTGAATTTATAAACAAACTATTGATACAGGTGTTTCTAGCATTCCTATATTAGAAGGGAGAAAACTGAAGTTCAAGGAGCATGTGTGATCACTCCCCACCCCAATACGCTAAATGGTATGCAGCTGGATTTTTAATGCCCATCTGTCACAATCCTACCAGGCATGTTGCTTACTAAAAGCAGTGGAGGATAAATGACAAACATGACTGGTAAAGATCAAAACTAGGAGTTTGGAGCCATAGGTGGCTTTCACTTTAGCTCTCTAGCTTGACTTAGATAAGAGCTACAGATGGGGATGAACTGTGAAATGAACAAAGCTACTGTGAGGCTTCCAGACAATGAAAGCAACGGTATGTTCACACAGAGACAAAGCTGTGGCTGCTGTGCTTAACACTGGCAAGCAAATGAAAGCCTTGTGCTCTGATAGTGTTCCTCACAGAAGGGTTCCCAATTTGTGAAATTCTAATAAAAAGCTTTCAGATATCCACCAATCCAGTCTGAGTTACTTTGGCATTCTTTCTGTCATGGATTGTGAAGGAGATTATTTGACTGCAATTATTAAGTCTCTTACAAAAGCATGAAAGGTAAGTTTTTTTCTTTCAAAAAAAGGATTTAACTCATTAAGCTTTTTTCTGCTTTATCTATACACTTGCATTATTCTACCCTTTGCCCAGAGAAAATTACAGCATTTTCCCCTTGCCTTGCAAAATTGTTTGCAAGCGTGCTGAGAGAAAAATTTTAAGAATGCCTTTTGGTGTTATATAAGGTAGAGACCTACATGTAAACAGAAATTCTCTCAAGAATTCCCTAAGCAGTGTGTTAGTTACTTTGCTGTTGTGATTAAACACCACGACCGAAAGGAACTTAGGAGGAAAGGGTTTGCGTTCCAGCATACATACTGAAGTCAAAAGCAGTGAGGGAAGAAACTTGGAGGCAAGAGCTGTTGAGGGCTTATGGAGGAGGGGTGCTGCTACTGGTTCACTACGCCTGGCTTGCTCTTATGCATACAAGGACCACTAGCCCAGAGATAGCAACATCCACAGTGACTTGGGGCTTCCTCCTACTACAAGCACCAATTAAGAAAATTTCCCTACCCGACTTTGCCCACAGGCAAATCTTATAGTTGTATTTTCTCAACTTAAATTCTTTCTTTCCAAATGACCCTAGCTTGTGTGAAGTTGACATAAAACTAGGTAGCACAAAAGGTGTTTTTAAATAAAAATATAATTTCATAGTTTTCCACCTTTTCATTCCTTTCCACATCCCATATCATCCACTATCCTGTCCTTGCTCCCCCTGAAATTCCTGGTCTTTATCACTTTGTTAGTGTGTTTGTGTGGATGTCTGTGTATAATATACTACTAAGTATATAAACACAACCTGTTCAGTCTGTATAAAGTCACTTATACAATTTCAGGGAACCACTTGGTTTGGCATAACTAATTTGAGAGCTCATCCTCAGAGAAGACTCTTTTCCTGCTCTCACAATTTCTTAGTTGACTATAGTTATTTAAGTAGTTAAATACAATTTACAACTGAATTTTGTATACACTCTTGCAATCATTATTATACACTCAATAATGCATATGTAAGACATCACATGTTCAAATTAGATTTTGTGCATACATTGACATTCTGATCACTATTCACTTTGCAATTAGCATAAGTGCTTCAAAGTGTAGGTAGGCCTCTTGTAGCATTAAGCTCTTCTTACATATTAAAATGATTGCTTTGCAAAGTGGCAAATTATCTGATAGATTTGCCACAATAAAATGGTAATCACCTTCAAAGTTTTCTTCTTTTTCATATTTTTATTGCCTTTATTGAGTATTGGTCATTGCTAATATTTTTATAATTTGCTTCTGTTAAACAGAGAAAGAGGATCTGCATGAAAGAGATTTTCAAGAAAGGATAGGGCATTTAATTACCTTTCAAAAACTGAGATTCATTACAAGAAAGAAAGAGTCTCAGGACCATGATACATACTTGAAGTGTGAAAACATTATAAAGAAACAGTAAAATATCATAGGTGGGTAAGGAGAGGTAGAAAGAGAACATGAGGAAATGGGGTGGTAGAGTTGGGGGAGGGACACAGAGAGAGAGAACAATGAAGTAGATATCTTGACAGAGAAAGCCATTTTAGGATTAGGGAGAACCTAGTGCTAGGGAAACTCCCAGGAATCCAGTATAATGACCCTAGCTAGGACTCCAAGCACTAGTGGAGTAAGCACTAGGGTGTCTGAATTAGCCTTCCCCTATAATCAAATTGATAACCACCCTATTTTTTTTAATCACATAACCTTGATCCAGCAACTGATGGAAGCAGATGCAGAGATCCACAGCTAAGCACTGGACTGAGCTTCCAGGGTCCAGTTGAAGAGAGGGAGGAGGGATTATATGAGCAAAGGGGTCCAGATCATGATGAGGAAACCCACAGAGACAGCTGACCAGAGCTAGTGGGGACTCACTGATTCTGGACTAACAGCTGGGGAACCTTCCTGGTACCGAACTAGGCCCTCTGAATGTGGATGACAATTGTGTGGCTTGGGCAGTTTGTGAGGTCTCTGGCAGTGGGACCAGGATTTATCACTAGTGTATGAACTAGCTTTTTGAAGCCTATCCCCTATACCTTGTGCAACCTTGATATAGGGGGGAGGGTCTTTGTCCTGACTAAACTTGATATCCCAGACTTTGTTGACTCCTCCTAAGAAGCTTATCCTCTTTTAGGAGTGTATGGGGTGGACTGAGGTGCAGGGGCAGGAACCTGGGGGTGAGTGTGAGGAAGGGAGGGAAGGGGAACTGTGATTGGTACATTTAAAAAGGTTTTAAATAAAAAGAATATGTCAAAAAAGAAGCAGGGCAATATATTAGAAGAACATAATTGGTCCTTAAAGTAAAAAGAGGGGCTTAAAAAAAAACTGGAGAGGACCTTCATTAAAAGAGACTAACGTGAATTAAGAAAGATAACTTTTGTGAACAAGATGATGAGCATTCAGAGACACAATTGTGCCACGCAAAAGGATACCTGACTTTCATAAGTTTTTCATGACTGGCAGAGATTTTACTTTAGCAAATGTCAAGCAGGCTATGTTAAGCTGAAACATGAGGTTTGCTAAAGTAAAATCATTTTGACATACCCTGCTTGACAAAATGCAGGGAGCAGCCAGGTGCTGTAATTATGGAGCTATAAAAACCATAGCATAGAACAGCACAAAACAGCATTCTACCTCCTTATACCAGGGAGAGAACTGTCAGAGAGATCGTGCACTGGTTTCATCGTGTTGTGTGAAGAAAGGAGTTCCTTAGAGTTGACCTGTGTCTTAAAGACAAAGGCCCATAATAAAATAATTTCTCATTGTTTCTGATCCCATCTGGTGTGAACTAATTTAAAAATAAGACAGATTCTATTGGTGCTGGAGAGAAGGTACAAGGTTAAAAGTGCTTGCTATTCTTTTAGAGAAAATCAATGCATTCCCACCACCAGAGTCCATTGGTTCATAATGATTTATAACTGTCCCTCCAAAGAATCACAAGCCCTCTTCTGGCCTCCTTGGGCAACTAAACTAATGTGCACATATCCTCATACAGACCCAAACACCTACACATAATTAAAAATAAATTTAAAAAAAACAGATAGATACTACTATTGATCTAACCGAAATGGAAAAAAAAGTGGTCTAGGATTATTTTATTAACAGAATTGTTTTAAATTAGTAGATATTAAGCAAGACAACAAAGTGTAAGTAAAGCAAAAATTTATATATTCTAATTCTCACACTACTTATAACCCATGCTAACTAACCAATACAATAGGTTTTATAACATTGGCTCTTGTAATTTAAAATAGGAGAAAATTTTTATATTAATTCACTGAAAACAATAGAATAATTTGTATATATGTGGTCTATTTAATGAAGCAACAACATTCTGAAATTGGCATGAGAATATTCCATCTATAAGACCAACTGTCCTAGAATTTAAAACAAGAATGTTTCCAGCACAAGATATAGTTTGTTTCATATTCTTTAGCCACACTAAGGAAACACGATTTTGACTGTGAACCACGAAAAACTCTGCAAACAACTCTGGACTA
This sequence comes from Sigmodon hispidus, assembly GCA_004025045.1. Classification (NCBI taxonomy): domain Eukaryota; kingdom Metazoa; phylum Chordata; class Mammalia; order Rodentia; family Cricetidae; genus Sigmodon; species Sigmodon hispidus. Next base: position 5,963 of record PVIH01008794.1, on the reverse strand, counting down.
TTATTTTTCATCAGCTGCTGCCTATTTCACATACATACATACATACATACATACATACATACATACATACGTACATCACGTGTTCAGAAAGTAAAGGAATCATAAAACATGATATGAAAAAGTATCACATCATCTGAGCTATGATCTAGAAATTGCAGGCCCATTGTCAGACCTGCTAAGAACAGAATGCTACTGATCTCAGATCTATAACAACTAAGTAGATAGGGCATCTGTTATTGTCACTCCTAATATTAAAGACATTACTAATACTAATGTTGAATAAATGCTTGTAATTGGTAAAAACCTGAAGTATTCACTACAAGTAAGTTTGGGAGTACAACTTTCAATTTCCTGGTATCTGCCATTAAAGGCATGAAATAGTTACTAAATGAGGCAGTCTATCACTTCTCTGCAACCAGAGGACCATGAAGAAAATTTAATCACAAACTCTACTTTAAAAATAATTTTAAAAGCTAATAGTATATGTCAGTGACAAAACACTTGCTTAGCCTACAGAAAATCCTGTCTATATGAAAAGAGTGAATATAAAACACTATCTGAAAATTTAAAATTTAAGTAATTAGAGCTATTTTTTAACATCTCTTAACTTAATCATATGTTAAAGTTATGGTAAGATAAAATTTTATTAATTTTTAATTGAAAAATGTCATATAATATATTATGATTGTGTTTCCCCTTTCCTAACTCCTCCCATATCCTGCCACTAACCTTACTCGATTACAAATATAGTATAAAAATTACTTTAGAGAACTCAATATTTTAAATAATATTGTTGTTGACCTGCGCTATTATCCCTACCCTGGAGAAATTCACATTCTAGCCTAAAATATATAAGATCTAGAGGCAACTAACAATACAAAATAGAATGTGACAAGTATTGACAAGCTATTATGTATGTGAGCCAGACCACATTAAAAAAAATTGTCTCACTCAGGAAGGATGTGACATAAAGTAATTATAGAGTATTTGTATAAAATGGAGGAAGGGATAGGTCCTGCCTTAACTCCATATGTTAGTTAGCCTGTGTTGAGCATTCAAGGAGGCCTTACCCATTTTGAGGAGTGGATTGAGAGTGGGAGGAAGGAGAACAGCTGGAGAAGTGGAAGGAATGAGAACAGTGGAGGGTATGTAAAAGGAATTTTATTAATAGATAAAATAATATTAAAAATAAATAAATTAAAGGATTGCCATAAAAAAGAATAAGAAGAAAAATCAAATTAGTATTTATCATTTCATAGCATTTTTAGTTTATAGAATACATCATATATTTTTTCATACAGATACAGAAATATTTTCCTTGTTATGCAAATGAAGTTTAAAAAGAACCACTGAAGCACCAGAGATGGACAATGAACTCATATCTGTTTCTTTCCAATTTTACTGATAGACCACACAGACTGACACTCTCAAAGGATTCAGAAACAAGAATGTAAAGCAATAAGCAAGAGAAAAATTTCGCTAGAATAAGTCTACAAGCTTTTAGCAGGGGATATATTCACTCATTAGTAGACTTTAAGCAAAAACATTCTTATTTCATTGAAAGAGGGGAAATTTTTAGCATAAATGTCTTTGATCTTCAGTTTTCCTTACAATGATACTATTTGGAACCAGTATCCATCTACATTTGGTCTCCTAAAATTTCACTGAATTTGCTCTTGTGCCATCCACTCCTAAGAATTAAATACAATAAATAAATGAAAAAAAGAATAAGTCTACAAGCAATTAAATTTGGTGAGAGTGGAAAGAACACAAAAAATGTGGAGACTAGAGAATAAAGGTATGTTAAATCAGACAGTAGAATTTTGAATAAGAGACTAAAGCATTCATAGCCAAGCAGTCAGCAACATAATTTCTGCAAGAGATATAATTTTAATATTTTGAAAAATCATGAATCAATTTGTAAAATTACAAGATAAGTTAAGAAAAATTACAGGACAGAATAGATAGAGCAAATATCTCATAATTACTTGATAAAAACAATGAGCCTGTAAATTATTTTGACTCATACTTTCCCTCTGTAGCAATATGGTTAACTAGATTTTTTTTATGTTTTGTATATATTTGTACAATATATTAATTGTACAAATTAATGAGGATCTGTAGGATATTTCAACCCATTCATACAGCAATCACTGATCAAATACAACATACCCTTATGCACATCCTTAATTGCCCCTTCCTCTTCTAGCCCCTGATTACTACTACTCTACATTCATAAATAACTCTTTTTAACTTCTACATATAACTTCTTTTTTTTGACAAGAGAATCATCTTACTTATTTATGTTTTTAGTAATTAACTGTAAATCTAAATGTTATTGCTAAGACTACAAAGACTTTGCTTTATAAAAGCAGAATTCTTTGTTTTCCTGTGTTCAAATTATTTAGATAGAACTTGGAAGTACCAATGATAAAAAAACAGCAGGGGAGCAAATATAAATCACATCTATTTGGTATATAGCATTTAAATAAATGATTCATTTGGCATTCATGTAATACAAAATTTACATGATGTTTCTCTTGATAAATATCTAAAATCTGCTTTTAGTGTACAGAAATTAAATAAAACTATGATTCTTTTGAGCACATATAACTTTCACATATGAAAGAAAACATTTAGTACTTGTGAGGTATACTAAACTAAATATACTATTTTTCACATCTGTTTTTCCCCAAACATAATTTATTATGTAATACAAAATAATGTTCCATTTAAATATAAATTATAATATATACATATAAAATCACATTTCAATATCTACTTACCCATCTAAGTTGATTCTATTTCTTGGCTATTGTAGATAGTGGTACAGTAAACATGAGCACAATAGATATTTTGTCAAAACCTCAGCACTACAGAAATGTCTTTTTCAAGAGCATGTGAAATTTTGTGAAAATTGAGCTGAGTGCATGCTACGAAAATCTCAGTAACTTCAAAAGTAGATAGAAATAATGGCTTGTAATTTAATTATAGATGAATAACAAAAGCCTTAAAACATTCTGTCTACCTGAAATTAGCTGCAAACATGCTACTTTTAAATTAAATATATTTGTTTAGTCTGTGTGCACTTCTGGAATGGAGTGTGTAGACCTCAGGTTGTTTGTGTGTGGAGGTCAGAGAACAACTGGAGTGAGTACATTTTGTCTTCTACCAAGATGGTCCCAGGAATAGAACTCAGGTCATCAGCCATGATATCAAGCATGGTTACCCATGAAACTCTTTCTCTGCTTCTAAAAATAGCTTTTAAATAAATGTAGAAATACACAACAGTGAATTTCTTATTATTAACAGGTATAAAACAGAAAATACAACAAAGAATATTGTGGAGTTAACTGCTTCTATCAACAAAATTGAAAACGTAATAAATAACTAGTTATAATACTTTAAAATATCTTGAGAAATATTTCTTTAAAAAATAATGAAGACTAAGCAGAGGATATATTCACTCATTAGTGAACTTTAAGCAAAAACATTTTTTTTTCATTGAAAGATGATGGGTGAATAAAGTGATTTAAAACACACATACATAAAGCAAAACAAAACAAAACAAAACAAACCTTCTGGTTTGTCTGTAGAAGGGTTGCTTAGCAGAAATTTGTAGTGCATCCATGGGCATTAGCTATGCTTTCTTCATCTGTAGCTGAGCCTAACCTGGCTTGAGGAGCTTTAGATTTTATTTTTTATGTTTCATATATTTTAGAGAAAAGAGAAGTTTTACTACTGTATTTCTTTGTTATCTATTCTGAATGTTTTGCTTTTTTATGTTTGCTATTGATTTTCAAAAAACAATAAAAATCAAAAAAAGAAAAAAATGAAATAATACAAACAGATAATAAAGTACATAGCATACATAAATGGAATTGGCAAATGGAGAATAACAACCATATAGTTCAAAGGAGAGTATTTTGCATAAAAATATTAAATAACACTTTTTAAATCAAGAAAATCTATTCCCTAAAAATGTCATCTATTAAATTTGAATATAATCCTTATAAAAATGCTACATAGTCCATTTCACAGAGGAACATAAGGGTGGTTTTAAAGAATTGACCTATAAAATGGCAGGAGACTTATAAGGCTTCCCTAAGGAATGTCACAAAATAATTAGAAACGTGCTTCTTCCATTGCATTTAAAACTATTTTAGAGCAAAAAGAAAGAGTATTTTCAGACTCATTTTATATGACAAGTTTATCATTGATATCTAAGCTAAAGCTACAGTCTGGTAAAACTTATGAATATTTTATGCTAAAATCTTAAATAAAACATTAGCAAACAGGATCCAATAGCACATTAAAAAATAACCCATTGCTTGGGATTTCATAACTTATGTAGTTTATTTGACAATGCAATGGTCATTTAACATGAAGAGACAATAAACACTATTACATTACTAGAGCTAAAAAGTAAAAAAAGACATTACAGTCTTTATGTTTAAAGCTACCTCAGTAAATTGAAGAACTACTAATTGTTTTAAAAATATTATATTAAATGGAAATTAATGAATACTTTCATAAATATAATCATCAGACTAGAGTCAGCAAATTTCCCAATTGGTAATGATCTGAAAACCATTCAGTAAAGTATTCTCATTGTTTCTGCATTAGATAGACAGTATTCATATAAGAAGCAATTGGAAGTATCTATCTCTGCAGATCCAAAAAATAAAAATACAAATATTAAAATTTTATAAAATATCACTTTTTAATCAGACTAATGTACTAAACAGGATAGGATTTTTGTATTAGCCAGTCAAGAAACTATGATGGAAAATGAGTCATATTATATTAAAAAATCTTTGTGATGAAATTAACAACATATATATAATGTATACACTTAATTCATTTATTGCAAAATCTGTAAAAAAAATTCCTGAAAACATGACAACAAACTTGAGCAAACTAATAATTTCATAATATGACAATAGTAATCTTCAATGAGTTAATTTATGAACTAATACATTCCCTATTTGATTACTTGTCTTTCTTTATGTAAACAATAAAATACTTGTGAAGCTCCTTCATAAATGTAAATAGTTCGGAAAACAGTGCATGCTAAGGCTGGTATCTCAAATCAGCATGGCAAGTATTTAAGACATGTTATTAGGGACACTGACTAGGTGAAAAATGATTGGATTCACTGTTGATACTATTAAAAAATTCCAGAGCAATAAAATATAGAGAAGTATGTTGAGATCAGCACAATTAAAAACTGAAGGCGACAAAGGAGAATAATCTAATTTAAAAATACTGAGCTCAAAAATGTCTGAAAACATTTTTGTTTCTTTTGTTTTGTTTGTTGAACTCAGTTTTTTTTTTTTAAAGGTTTTGGAAATGAGAAAATAGTCATTAGATAAAATGTTCAAAACCACAGGGAAAATACATTTTTTTAAGGTCTATATTTTTTTTCCTTCTTTATTTTGTATTTATCAAGAAAAAAAAACAGTAAAAAGAATTTAAAATGCGGAAGAGTTAACAATAACTATACAGAGGATAAGAATCATAAGCATGGCTTATCAAGGGTGGAAATACAAATAAGATTGCTACCCATATATTTTCTTTGTGTTCATCTTTCCCTCTGAATTTTTTTTCCATCCCTGTATATCCTTATTCAAGGTCTCTTCCCCCTCCCAACACATCTGGTCATTTTTCTTCTCTGCAACTCCCCATCCCCTCCCTGGGCAGGGAGCAGACAGTCCTATGGTCCCACTGACCCAATAATGCTTAGATCAGTCTCCACTTCTGACCAAATCCAGTTCTTTCCCCCCTCCCTCAAGAGTGAGTCAGGTGTTCCTATATTTGGACTGGGGTTTGAAGGGTCAGTCCAGGGTGTTTCTGATCCCAAGCTGTTCGGTGGTTGTGGTTTGCCTCTTGGGCATGTTTGGCTTTTTTTCTTGTTTGTTTGTTTAGAGACCACTAGTGAGTGAGTACATCCCCTGCTTATC
>PVIH01008793.1:0-87804 GCA_004025045.1 Sigmodon hispidus | reverse complement strand
AGGGATGGAAAAAAAAAAATTCAGAGGGAAAGATGAACACAAAGAAAATATAGGTGTAGCAATCTTATTTGTATGTCTACCCTTGATAAGCCATGCTTATCATTCTTATCCTCTATATAGTTATTGTTAACTCTTCCACATTTTAAATTCTTTTTACTGTGTTTTTTTTTAATAAATACAAAATAAAGAAAAAAAAAAAGAAAAGAAAGTGGGAAAAACCCTCCAACCCATTGGCACAGGTGACTACTTCCTAAATATAACACCAGTAGCACAGACATTAAGAACAACAATCAATAAGTGGGACATCCTGAAACTGAGAAGTTTCTTTAAGACCCAGAACATAGTCAATAAGAGAAAATGACAGCCTACAGAATGGGAAATGATTTTCACCAACCCTACAAGTAACAAAGGGTTGATATCTAAACTATATAGAGAACTTAAGAAACTAGAGCCCAAAACCCTAGATAACCCAATTAAAAAATTATAATAGATTTATTATTTTATTTATTATGTATTTATTATTGAGTTATTTATAACTACACTCCCTTTTGCCAGACTCTTGAAGAAAACAAGTTTTTCTTCACTCACACCCCTTCCAGAGGCCATCAATGCAGAAGTGAGGCACTGTGTCTTTGAGCTATGTTCTAGCATTGAGCTATGGTATACAATGATGTCTTATTTTTAAGTCCACTAATGAGTGGACTTATTATAATAATAATAAATAATATTTATCTATTTATTTTAAAAATAATAAGTAATAATAATAAAAAGAGAATTCTCAGCAGAAGAATTACAATTCACTAAAAGGCACATGAGAAAGTGCTCAACATCTTTAGCCATCAGAGAAATGCAAATCAAAAGAACTTTGAAATACCACCTTATACTTGTCAGATTGGCTAAGATCAAAAACAAATGACAATCTATGCTGGAAAGGATGCAGAGTGAGGGGAACTCTCTTCCATTGTTGGTGGGAGTGTAAACTTGTTCAGCCACTTTGGAATGCTGTAAGGAGGTTTCTCAGAAAACTAGTAAACATTCTCTCCAAGGATCTAGCAATACTACTTTTAGGCATATACCCTAAAGAGGCACATTTGTACCCCAAAAGCATTAGCTCAACTATGTTCATAATAGCATTATTTTTAATAGCAAGAACCTGGGAACTACCTACATGCCCATCAAGTGAAGAATGATTAAAAAACTGTGATACATCTACACAAGGGAGTATTACTCAGCAGTAATAAAAAATGATATTCTAAAATTTACAGGCATATGGAGAGTATCCTTCTGAGTGAGGTCTCATAAACCCACAAAGATAAGCAGGGGATGTACACACTCATTAGTGGACTTAAAAAAAAAGATATCATTGTATACAAGAGCTCAATGCTAGAACATAGCTCAATGACACAGTGCCTCACTTCTGCATTGATCTCCTCTGGCAAGGGTGTGAGTGAAGAAAAACTTGTTTTCTTTAAGGGTCTGGCCACAGGGAGTTCAGTTATGATCCCATAAGTTAAAGAGCAGCATGAATTGACGTTTTTTGTAAATGAGGAAATCATAAGAGTGGGTATTAATCTCAGAGGCCTGGTAACTTAGTTTGGTGGGGTGCATGATATATAATAATAAATATATAAATAAAAATAAGAAATCTTGTCTCAAAATAAATAAATAAATAAATATGGGAGTGAGAGAAGAAAAGTATATAATTCATAAAGTTTTTTTTTCCTTTTTTCTGTCATAAAATTAATTGAATCTATTCCAAAATTTACACACTGAAACCTGTCTTTGAAAAATACATGGAATTGGAGACAAACTGTTAATTGGTGATTAAAAAATGTTTAGATGGAGCTAAAAGAGAGGGTGCTGATGAATAGAAGTAGTAACCTATAGCAAAAAACATGAGAAAGATGGTCTCTCTCTCTTTGTTCATCTCTCCCCTGACATTATTCCAAGAAAAGGCTAGGCCCAGATACAGCTGAAGGACAGTTAATCTCTCTGTCAGAAATTGAGACTCCTTCAGAAACCCAGGTACTAATACTATGAACATAATTATTCTATTGCTCAATCGTGTCCAGGAGCTTGTTTTGTCACCACATTCAAAATAGTCTGAATTCTGTTGCCTTTACTCCAGGTACTCATGTAATCAGTATGAGATCAACACTACATTCTCTGTAAAGTATTGGCAGTACAGAGGAAATATGGAACCTTCATTTCTTTAGAGATTTTTCACCATTGCATATTCGTAAAAGAAATACCACATAATAGTGAAAGTTGTATGCTCCAGATTTACATTTCTAAAATTCAAATCTGCACTGTCATTGATGACATGATTTTGAAAATCACTTGACTCTCTTGGCTTTAGAACAAAGAAAATGAAGAAGAACTACTTCTAAGTTAAAAGTATTTCTCCTTGTTAATGATTGTGGTAGGGATCCATCATACTTCTCCAGCTATAGTAAAGGACATCATTAACAAATAATTTTACAAGTATTATGCTTCCATTGATATATATTTTTTCAACCACATTGGGAAATTTCAGTAAGACATTAACGGATATAGCTTGCCCCATTATGCAAAGCCTCCCAATAGTCATAACACATTTTAAGAAAGACAATGTTTAGAATCAGCAAGAGAGATTGTGAAACAAATGAATATATCATTGACAAATATAAAGGTAATTTAATTAAAGTAATGGGGGTTTGAGTCTGTATTTTTCACATATTAAAGGCATTTATCTCTACTAATGTGTCAATAATTTAACCACCATTTTAAAAAATTGAATTTTTTTTTTAACAGGACATCCAGTACTGTCAGACTGGAGGGTCACATGGGCTCAGTAGAGAAGATGACAAGGAAACACAGATCAGCAGGAAATCATTCATTAGTCTGTAGGCAAATGCAAATCATCATCTTAAATGTGATATTAACCTTCCAGTATTAAATCAGGTTGAGAAATGAATGTGTCAGGTGGCACTGTGGTTCTGTGCCAAGGTTTTTGAGAAAGCAAGTTAACAATCCAAAGGTTTGTCTGATCATAGTTTCAGAGACTTGATCCATGACTGTTTCAGTGATACCAGTGGGGGTGAGATAAGCATTGTGCTAACAAGAGCAGAGAGCAAAGGAAATTGCTCATTGATGGCTTCCAGAAGGAAGGAGAGTTAAAAGAGCAGGCCATGGGCAAGATAAGTCCTTCACAAGAATTTTCCCTGATATTAGTTCTTCCAACCAACCCCTAATAACCTCCTAATAACCTACTCTGTGTGAATTTATCAGTGAGTTAACCCATTGAAAATTAGATACCTCATGTTGAATCACATTTCAATATCATGAGCTTGGAATGATAATTTCAACATTTCAACCTGTAGATAAAAATTACATGTTTAAGACATGGCATGCTATCTTTTATCCCAAGAAATTGATATTCAGCTCCTAATTTAAAGTATTAATTTCATCTTCAAGAGCCCCCCTCCACTGTTTCATCAGTTCCATCATTACTGAAAGCATTTCTTTAAAATTTTCTGTGAGTCAAGGCAGGGGCTAGAGAGATGGCTCAGAGGTTAAGAGCACTGACTATTCTTCCAGAGGTCCTGAACTCAGTTCCCAGCAACCACATGGTGGCTCACAATCATCTATAATGACATCTGGTACCTTTTTCTGTGTACTGTATATGTAATAAATAAATATATAAATCAAGGCAGAATGTTAGTGATGAATGCTTATGGGGAGATGAGAGAGTGACTGGGAGGAGCGAGAGGGGGAAGGGAGTTTGAACAAGGGGATACATGGATAAAAAAATGACTTTATTCATAATAAAAAAAACTAGCAAACCTTATTAACTATGAGGAAAATGTTTGGAATTTAAAAAAGTCTAAAGGAATTTTTTATGGCTTAAATGTATTGACTTTCTAGCTACAATACCAAGAGAGATAAAGAAACTAATTCAGGGTCCAAAAATAAAAGCCTAATCAACAGTGAAAATGTTTGTTGCCAAAATGTAGTGACAGTAATCTGTAAAACAGGGGCAAGGGGAGGTTCTGCTTCTTTTCTGAGAAGGGTTACATAAAGAGATATGCAAGACATGAAAGCTTACACTAAAAGATTGGATTTTATAACTATAAAAACTTAAATTTACTGTATTAGTTGTAGCATATGTGAATTTATTATCGTTATATCATAAAAAAGTGAACACACACACAAATCCTGATATATTTTCAATATGTAATTGGGGCAAAATTTGTTTTCCCATGGCACAATATTTTAGATAGTGTTCAATATTATACATTTTATGTTTAATACATACACATTTCAAAATGTAATAATTAACTTGTTATCATTTTTATTCTTTGTATTACATTTTATTTTTGGAAAACATCATATATAAACACTGAATCTACATCACTCATTCCTCTTTCTCCCTCTCTTGTGTGTCCCAAACATTCCCCAAATCATCATATTCTCTTTTGTTAGTTATTTTTGTTACACACAAATGCACAAACACACACACACACACACAGACAGAGAGAGTGAAACAACATGCTTGGTTGCATTTAAGAATGTTAAATTCTTCAGCAACCATATCTTCCTTGGCCCAAACTTGAAATAATCATATTTTTCTGGCTATACTAAAAGACTTTAAAGGTCTTTTGCTCTACCTTTTTATTTCTATTTCTCTGTAAACCTAGTTTAAAACATCCAGCAGTAATTATGTCACAACCACTGCTCAGATTTCTAAGAGTCTTCATTCCCATTTATTTCAAATAGCACAGATTTGTCCACATTCCTACTGGTGTTTTGATCAACTGAATTCATATCAAGATTGTCACACACATTGGAACACACTCCTGCAATTCTGGAACTCTGAAGCTAGCTGAAAGTTTTAGGCCATCTTTCTATATGTAATGATTCCCAGTTTAGCCAGACTATGTATGGAGGACCTATATCAAAACAAAACAAAAGCAAAAAAACCTATAAATGATTGCATAAATAAATAAATAAAAATAAAACTTATTCTAAAATCTAGGCTTTTAATTATTCAAAATTTTTAGAAAACAGAATCTAATAATTTCTGAAATACATTTTTGTTACTCTGTCTCAGAAAGTAAAATAAAATTTATATTTCATATAATGAATCTTTGGAATATAATATTTTTCTCAACTGAGTTGTTTAACAAAGACATTCTGCTAGAAAGTGAGTCTATAAGAAATTGTCAAGTATTTAATATTTCTTCTTTGGGTATATTATTACTTCAGAAAAGAAAAAAGTAAGAATTATTTTTTAAATCTGTAATGAAAGCTAACATATTTTAATTATCCAAACATTGAAAGTGAATGAATATTAATATAATATCAGTTGATCAATAACTAAAATTACCAAAATGAAAGTATAGATTTAATATTGCTTGCACAAGGTATAATACATGCATACTTTTGTATGGTGAGAAGGATAGAGAAAGAGAGCATCAACAAAGATTAGATACACATTTACCTGTAAATAGATTAAAATCATGTCTGAAGATGTTTGACCATGATAATCCTGCGGAAACACGAGGTAAGTAATGGATCTTCAAAGAAAATTATGCTGTTTTAATAAGTTATTTTTCTTAGTTAAGACTTCACACGTGTGTACAATAGTAACATAATTCTCACTTGCTTAAAAAAAATTCAAGGCCCCTTTGGATTTTAAGTACTTGTAAAGCTTTTATCAACTAGAGTAGTTAAGAATAATACATTGTTTATGAGATTAATAAAAAATGTATTCACTTTTCATTTTTCTCCGTTTATATTAGCAATAGTTGGACAAGAATTCACAACGCACTATGGGAATTATTAGACTGGTAGAAAAAGTTATTTTTGCTATTTTCCTATTCCTGTTGATATAGGAAGAGCAATAAAATAAAAAACAGTAAATATAGAAAAATAGCTAAAAATTCAAAAAAAAATCTATATTTATGGGCTAAGTTGTACGGACCATAATGTTAGTGTCATAAAATGTGCATAGGTACTAGCAGCAAACAAAACTAGACAAACTAGTAAACAATTGTTGGAAGTTGTATCTTTTTTAAAGGGAGAAATATATTAGATATATAATTTGGCTTTGGAAACAGAAAAAAATGGTTTTTCTGCAATAGAAAAAAAACCCAAGCATTTGGAGTATAAATTGGTAAAAATAATATTGATGTTTTTAAAAATTTTCTTTCTTGTTTAATTTCTTGGAAGGTATTACTATAGGGATCTTTCTCATTACTGCAAGCCATCTCCCAAATAAATGATACTGAAATTTCTTATTAATTATAAAAGATTACCTGATAGCTTAGGCTTTTTTTCTAACTTGCTCTTATACCATAAATTAATCTGTTTTTTTTAATTCATTTTCTGTCTTGTGGCTTTATTATTTTTGTTCTGTAATGTCTGTGTAGCCTTTCTGCTTCCTCCATGTCTGGCTGGCAACTTTTTGTGACTCTGTTCTTCTTTTTTCCAGTGTTCTTTCTGTCCTGAAAATTTTGCCTAGCTATTGACTATTTAAGATTTAATTATTATTTATATATTTTGACAATTTTTTATTTAAAATTGTTTTCAAAGCAATCGCACTGAACAGTGAAATACCTTCTCTCAGTTTATAGAAATATTCTACATTTCCACCTTTTGTTTAAATAAAAAGAAAACATTTTAACTTTAATGTAAATTTAACTTTTACATAACTTTTAACATAATGCAAATTATACAATAAGAACAATTATCAGGTAAAAATTACATTTATGGTGTCTTTATATCTAAGCCATTTCCAAAAGTAAGACATGACAGAGACTTCTGACTGATTGGACAATCACCCAAGATTCCTCTGTAATGCCACGGCATCAATTTTTAGACTACAGGCCTAGACTATCTGACAGACTTTCCTATGAGGCAGGAATTTTGAAGGATTGTCCTGTCTTTTCTTAGCTTGTCCAATATAGACAGTATACTTATCCAATATGGAGAACATACTGTCAGCAGTCAGAGAAACAACAGTTGATTTCCCAGTGTCTAACTTTTGCCACAAAGAAAGCAAATCCTACATGGAGGTTCTTCAATTCCCAGCATCTTTTCTGAAATACATTAGTGACATCAAGAGAAGACATGTCTCATTGCCATGAAAAGCCTTTCATTATTAAAACATTCTAAATACCATATTCTGTAGGTCTTTGAAGTATTTTTATCTCACCTGTTTATTTAAAATAAATATCTCTATGACCTTGAAAATACACCAAACACAACTATAGGCTTAATATGTATACCATTAACCTGTATTATTATCCTAAATAGGTTTCACAGAATAAAAATTCATATGACTTTTATAAATGACAGTACTTTAAACAAGAACAGAAACATATGTACAACATGTTCTAAAAAAAAACCTTAAATTTGTATCAATATACAAAAATCTTTACCAATATTTGAAACTAATGCTTCTTGAAAAGTAGACTTAACAATCAACCTTACCATTTCTATGCTATATTCCTCTTTTCTCCTTCAGATAAAGATTCTTAAATCTAACTTCTTCTTTAGTTTTTTTTCATAATCATGACTAATAAAAACTTGTAAGACCCCCAAAACTATGATAAACATCTATAACCCATCAAGTGACTAATACTATCTACCCTACCTCTTGAGAATGTGAGCATCATATTTTCTAAACTGCTTCTTGTTGTCTGGGGGCACTGGCATTTTTTGGAGACTCTAAGAAACTTGGGATAATGGTCAAGTCCTGGGAGAGTTACTATATTATTATTTTTGTCAAGTTTCTGTGAAATGGAAAAGTGCAAGTCTTCTCTAAAGTTGTTGTTAAAGTAGTCTGTGAGGCTAGACCATTTCAGCCAGCAGCCTTGAACCTGTTCTAGATGCAGAACTATGAGAAAACTGCAATAGAGATGCTCTAAAAGGCTGGATTATCAGGGTCACCATTTTCATTGGTGTCTGGTCCCTTTGTTCTAAAAAGACACATAAACTTTCAAAAGTAACATATGCATCTGCAAGTATGGAATATGTGATGTGTATAAAGCAGTTAAAGATATTAATTGTTTTATATGTGAGCAGATAAAAGATATCTGTCAACATTTGGACATCTAAATTGTAATATAATTCTCTATCCATGTCATATGAAAGGATGACATGTAATAATAAATTGAGGACTCTGTAGCCAACAAACTTCATGATGTCTCATCTCATCTTAGAGTTAATTCCATGCCAAGGAATCAGCTTACACATCACCTGTCCTGTAGTCTTTTTCTGGATTCTTCCCTCATGTCTATAGCCAAGACAAATCATTATCAAATCTGATCTCTACTAATCTAGATGTAATCCATAGACTTTCATTTCCTGTGGAAACAAAATCATAACCTTTTCTCCAATACAACATGTCTTTTGACTTCTATTTTGAAGTAAGACATTCTAAATATTTGTAGATGATTTAATGCTGCAATTTCTATACTCCAATGTCTCTCAGAAGCTATCATTTGTTCATCAGCAATCAAAAATTCAAAGACAAACAATAATATACAGGATCCAGAATTCCTATGTATTTCCCAACTCTAAATGGCTTATTTCATTTATTATTATTTAAACCCTTCTTCAGTGACTTTACTATAATTTTTAAACTATTTATTTACTTATGGCAATGATAAGCTTTTTATTTTTCTTAAGCCTATGCATATTGTTAAACACACTGTAACCTGTGTAGAAGGTTTTCCATCTGAATCTGCTATACTCTGTATCTAAATCTTACCTCACAAAGCATTTTTCCCAGTTCTGTCCATTCACCTGCAAATTTCAAGATGTCATTTTTTAACTGCTGAATAGTACTCCATTGTGTAAATGTTCCACATTTCATTTTAACCTGTTCTTTAATTGAGGGACACTTAAGTTGTTTTTAGGTTCTGGTATTATGAATAATGCTTTGATAAACATAGTAGAGAAAATATACTTGTGGTATGAATATGCATCCTTTGGATATATGCACAAGAGCGGTATTGCTGGATTATAAGGTAACTACCATACTAATTCCCAAAGTGGCTATATAAGTTTTCACTCCTACAAGCAGTGGAGAAGTATTCCCCTTACTTCACATCCATTCTAGCATAGGCTGTCATCAATGATTTTAATCAGTTGTTTTGATTTGAATTTCTATGATGGCTAAGGATGTTGAGTAATTTTTTAAGGATCTTTTGGCTATTTGAGATTTTTCTGTTGAGAATTCTTTGTTCAGATCTCCACTTCATTTTTTAAATTAGATTATTTGTTTTGTTTTAACCCAGCTACAATTTACAAGCTTAGAGAAGCTAGGTAACAAAGTAGACCATAAAAGAGATATTCATGGAACCCCAGGTGATGGGAAAATAGATAAAAATCTCCTGAGTAAATTGGAAGTATGAGAGAGGGCAAGGACAGTTAGAAAGAGAACACAAGAAAAAGTGATGGTTGAGCTGGCAGAGGGACACAGAGAGAGATTTAAAAAAAAATATCTTCATTAAAGGAGCTATTTGGGGGTTAGGAAGAAACCTGGTGCTAGGAAAATTTTCAGGAATCTACAAGGATGACCTCAGTTAAAACTCCAAGCAATAGTGAAAAGGCTGCCTGAATTGGCCTTTTCCTGTAATCAAATTGATGACTACTCTACCTGCCATCATAGAAACATCATCCAGTACCTGATGGAAGCAGATGCAGAGATTTACAGCTAAGTACTGGGCTGAGCTCCCAGTCTAGTCAAAAAAAAAAAAAAAAAGGAAGAAAAGATAATGTGAGCAAAGGGATCAAGATCATGATGTGGAAGCCCACAGATAGCTAATCTAAGCTACTGAGAGTTCACTGACTTTGAACTAACATCTGGTGAACATTCATGGAAACAAACTAGACCTTTTGACTGTGAATGAGTGAATGACATTTGTGGACCTTAAGCAGTTTGTGGGACCTATGGCAGTGAGACCAAAATTTATCCCTAGTGCATGAACTAGCTTTTGAGAGCCCATTCCCTATAGAGAGATACTTTGTTCAACCTTGGTACATGGCTTGTACCTTAATCCTGCCTCAACATCAAATGCCAAATTTTGACTCTCCATGGGAGGCCTTACCCTCTCTGAAGAATAAATGAGGGTGGGTTAAAAGGAAGCTGGGGGGTGAGTGGGAGGATGGGAGGGAGGGGGAATGTGGTTGGTACATATAATAAAAAAGGTTAAATATTTTTTTAAATTTTGAAAGCTTTGCTATCAGCTTATCCTTTTTTTTCTATCTATCTTCATTACTTAAATTAACTCATATATTTTAAATTACTTTCTGCCTTTTGGCTTTTGTTACTTTTATTTTGTACTGCCCATGTTGCTTTTCTACTTCTTCTATATCTAGCTATTGGCTTTTTGAAACTTCTTCCTTCTTCCTAGAATTCTCTTTGCCCTGAAAATTCTTACCTATTGGCCATTTGGCTTTCTATTAAACCAATCACAGTGAAATATCTTCACACAGTGCAAAGGAATATTCTACAAAAATTTACTTTGCTCTTATATCTCAAATTTTGTTTTTATTAATTCCTGGGTATTTTCACAAATACAACTTTATCACATTCTCCAATTCCGCTAAGATTTCCCCCTCTACACTCTGAACTTCATTCTCTCTCTCTCTCTCTCTCTCTCTCTCTCTCTCTCTCTCTCTCTCTCTCTGTGTGTGTGTGTGTGTGTGTGTGTGTGTATGTATGTGTGTCTGTCTGTCTCTATCTCTTTCAATATATACATATTCACATGTAATTGTATTCATATAGTGTATAGCATAGGATATTCTATAGTATATGTGGTGTATCATTTAATTTATTGTCATAGTCAATTCGTTGAAGAATTTTAGTAAAAATCTATTTACATGCCATTAATCTACATGCTACTTAAATGTTTGCATAATTGAACTTTGCTAAAGTTTATTATAGCTCTAATGGTCTGGGGCAGGTGTTTACAGGTTCTCTGCACTTCATTAAAGAATACATCAATTGTACACACAGATTACAAAGTAACATGAATACTTTATTAAAGGCAAATGGTTGTACTAAACAGCAAGAAACAGATGTCAAGAGTGACAGAGGGTTACATGAGTGAGCATACTCAAGGGTATGATAGTCATTTAGGGTTATTTTTATGGGTCTCAAGAGACATAGTTTGCTTGCTATGTGGTGTCATTTCTATAGGTCTCTGTTTTGATTACTGAAGCCTTTGCTTACTGCACTTATCTCTTCCCATGGCACATCTGATTTTATTCATACTCATGCCTAAATATGCGAAAGAATAAAATGATAAATGACAAATTCTTTTGGAAGTTCACATAGAGGTATAGTTTGCCATAACGTATATATACCAAAAAGAAATTTATAGCCCAAACAAGAAGTTCTTATCATGACCCAACAACCTTAAAGCCATACTTAGAGCTAGAGAGGTAATGTTTATCTGATTTGTTTTAATCTGAAATTTTTTTTTGTTCTTGTCCTATTTATCCCACCTGGGATGACAGTGTTACATTTGTGTCATTGTATCTTGTGTTAGGGTTTCTGCACAAGAAGAGTACCTTGGTTGATCCATCTGGTTTGAAGAAATGCTCCAGAGACCACACAGTGTAACAATCTCACACTGAGATTTATTGGAGTGGGAAAAAATGGTCTCTGAGTGGAGATGAGAGAGATAGAGACAGAGATTGAGACAGAATCAGAGACAGAAGCAAAGGCAGAGGCAGAGAAACAGATAGACAGAACCCAAGTGAGCAGACTGTGATTGCCTAGTCTTTTTAAACTGTATGCATGTTGCATTTGGCTGGTGATGACTGCTGGCATTGAGTCACTCTAGGAAGTCTGTGGAGAACCTAGTTCCTAACATTCTCTGTTTTGTTTATTATAAAAGATGAGGAAATAGGAAAAGGGAACGGGTAAGGCAGGGATAGGGCTATTGTACTCTCTCGACTGCTTCCTTCTATCTATGGGCTTAAACATCCTTGATGACTGCAGAAAGATGAGATGCTGGCCAATTCCCTGCAGAGCAGGCTGTTTAACTCACTGTCCAGGCTCTAAACAACCATCTGGGGCTAGGGACATGAAAATCGCAGTTGAAACATTTTGTCAGGCTGGACTACCTCGGCCTAGCTCTTTGAAGCTGTGTAGGATGCAGATTTTGAAGGAACAATTGGACCTGGCAGGCTGCTGAAACAAATCTGTGTTATGGGCAGTAGGCAAAGTTAAGGAGTTTAGGGAGAAGATTTTTTTCTTAGGTGTACTTTTGAAATTTTAGGTTCATCTCCAGGTCCAAGTAGCTTGAGGAGAAAAAATGTGAACCAGAGAACTTGGGGGAGGGAGGTTCTACACTTGGAAATGGGCAGAATAGGCAAGTAGGGAAACAAGTTGATTGATAATACTTAGCTGGAGTCTATTTGGCCCATGAACTATAGATTCAGATTGAAGCTTATAAGAATTTTTAAGTTTACAAAAGAGATAAGTTTTAAATATGTTGGCATCACCATTACTTTTAATACGTAATGAAATATGCACTGTGAAAAAAGTAGACTCAGAGCTATGAGTTATAGTAGAAGCTTGGGGAGTCAAAATGATTTGGTGCTAAAGCATGAGCACTCTTTTCTTTATCCAGAAGACTGAGTGTACATAGATTAGACTGATGCTTTTAGCACAGTGAGTAGTATTTTTAAATCTATACTTAGAAGACAACCAAAAGAAATTTGAAATCATGAGTTGTGACTATGAAATAGTAGTATGAAAACAGCAGCAATGCTACCAGAGCTAGATTAATAGCTTACCTAGACTCCATTAATGTTAAAACTCTGAACTTTTGAAGTCTTAATATAACAATAGCATAAAGGAGAGAAAGCAAGCTAAATATTGTTTTTATTTTTATATTTACCTTAAATCACCTCCTTAATCCTTTACAAATTATGCTCATGTACCTTAAAACACTTTCTTAGACCTTTATAACTTGTATTTACATATCTTAAAACATTTTCTTAGACCCTCACATCTTAAACTCTCATATCCTCAGACCTTACATAAACTTTATACTGTTTTCCACCTAATCATTTACCATGAGACAAAAGTGGATGTTTATTCAGAGCAGTCATTGTAAAGTGAGTTCCTTTAAATAAAATGATTAAAGGTTACATTGACATTTCTTTTTGTGAGATTATCGCTTTTTAGAGTCTAGTAGCCAGACAAAGTGTGTCTAGACCCAGTAGTAGCTCTAGAAAAGTGAGGTCTGAGCCCTGGTTTTATAAATGAAGAGTACAGAGAAAGCAGCTGAAGCCTTAAAAACTGGCAAAGCTATCACTATTCTAGTCTTCTTTATTACCAGTGATCGGAGAATAATAAATTTTACCACAGGAAGCAGGAAATACAGACCAAACAGCTATCAAACAATTAAAATTGAAAGAGGCTTACTAGCTACTTGGACAATCACTCTAGGTATCACTGTGGCACTTGGGGTCAGAGATTCTAGAGTAGCATTAGTCTTTGACTGCCAGACTCAGAAGATTCAACAGACTTTTCAGGGGACTGGTCTAAAGCAGGACAATCAACTGCCCAATGTCCTGTTTGTCCACAGTTTGAACAGGATTCTGAACAGACTAGAAGACAAAAAGTCATTTTTGTTTTCTTTTATCCAATGGCCATGTATGCTACATTTAAGCAAGCGTTATGTGGCATTCTTCTGTGCTCTATCATCTTCTTTGGAGGATAACTTAGGTATGCTGTTAGAGAGTGACACTTCTTTATATCATGAGAAACCTCTAGCCTCTTCTTAAATAAACATTTTAATCTCCATATTCAGTATATCTTTGAAGAATCTGAAGACCATCTATTAATTATATCTTAACTAAACTATCTTTGTTTCTAGTTACTTGTTTTAGGCTTAGCTTTGAAAACATCTATAGGAGGATAAGTATCTTATTTTTGAGTTACATTAGTACTTAGCATTACTACAAGTATAATTCTGAACATATTAAATAATTGGATTATTTATTAGGTGACTGAACATTACTTGCATGTCTCAATTAGCCTTACAAGTTTATAAGTTAGTGGTTTTTATAAGACTAAGTCTTTATATAGATTCTATTACTATTAGGTTAAGCATTAAAAAAGTTAACAAT
This sequence comes from Sigmodon hispidus, assembly GCA_004025045.1. Taxonomy (NCBI): domain Eukaryota; kingdom Metazoa; phylum Chordata; class Mammalia; order Rodentia; family Cricetidae; genus Sigmodon; species Sigmodon hispidus. Next base: position 73,662 of record PVIH01008793.1, on the reverse strand, counting down.
TTTTAAGTATAAGCTTTTATAGTATCAAAATAAAACTTATCATAGATCAGTTTATACAGAGACTAGCCTGGCAACTTTATTGGTATTTTATACTGCACCATTATAGAATATTTCAGTGATTTTGGTGTGTTTGTTATTTTCTGTTTATTTATTTGTTTTGATATGACTTAGTTTATCCAAAAGACTAAAGTTTAATGTGAGCAAAGACAAAGAAAGTACAGACTTTGGGAATTTATAAATTTTGCTTATAAAATATGCCTTATTTAAAACATACATTGTTACTTTTCTAAATTTTTTATCCACTTGGTTTTGAACAGTTAGCAAATGTATAAATATTTGAATATACATATTAAATCAACTTTTGTTAACCTTATCAGACCTTTATAGCCTTAAATTTTATCATCATAATACATTATATTCTGAACAACAGCTGAATTACTTGTGTAAGATGCAGTAGCAAATATACATTTAAATTTTTATCATCATACAAAAATCCATAAAAATCTAAAATATTTTGGAGACTTGTTACTTTTTAGTCTAAGAAGAGATACAATGATAAGCAGAGAGTTTATTAAGACTAAAATATTTTGCAATTGCTATTCTGTGCTCCATGATCATCTGAAGAGGGTGGATAAGTCACATGGCATGTACTCTTCAAGCGTAGTAAAGATGGTTGCCAGCCACATGACTGTTCATGTTGGTAGCCCCAAGTATGTAGGAGCTGGAGCCAGGAGCCAGGGAGACAACTATAGCACAGGACAAGAAAAGAAACTATTAAGGGGCAAGGAAGAACAACCAAAACCTGAGAAGCACTATGGAGGGAAGCAGGCCGGAGAGAAGCAGCAGCTGAAGAACTGAATTCTAGAACTTAGAATAAAATTCATAAGCAAATGATTCTTATATTCCGTAGGAGAGCAAGGTGAGCACCTTGATTCTGTGCAGGAGCTGCAGAGAGAAAAGGTGTGTGCTTGGAGTGTGCATGGTGAAGCTGGCCTTCTCCTTTGCTTTCTTCAGTGCCCTTGCTAGGTCCAGCTCTGTCTTGCAACACTTTCAACATATGTACAGATCTACTAAGAGGAACTTAAAAACAGAACATTTACACAGTATGTTTGGGAGACCAGACAAAACAAACATGGCTTGGAACAGAGAAAAAAGAAATAATGAGTGGGGACACCCACCATCTCTTGCCCCAGAAGCTCTTTTGATATATACAAGTGAATACATCTGGCACCTGTCAGGTTAGTTGCCAGGTGGAGAGGTTGTGCCATTCCCATGGGTAAAAACAAGGAGGAAATCCAAGACCTGAAGTCTAAGACATTCCCAGGACTCAGATATAGTGGGATTGTATTCTGTTCCATTGCAAATAATTGCCCCGCTGACTGGTTTAATAAAAATGCTGATTTACTAAAGGCAGATAGGACGTGTGGGCGGGGCTACCAGACAGTAGAAACTCTGAGAAAAGGAAGAGAAGAGAAGCTATGCCAGAGAGACATCACAGAGAAACCAGCAGAGAAGCCAGCAGATGCAGAGGACCACTATGCTGCTCTGAAAAAAGGTACTGAGCCTCATGGCTAAACAAGATAAGAATCATGGGTTAGTTTAAGAGCAAGAGCTAGCTAGCAATATGCATAGCCCCTAGGTCAATCAGCATAAAATTAATATAAGCCTTTAGGTGATTATTTGGGGGCCTGGGACTAAGAAGCAGTGGACTTGTGAGTGGGTCCAAAAGTTCAGGCCAGACCCTCTTACTACACAGGGGAACTAAATGAGAAAGACACAAACTGCTATTCATTGGGTTCACACCGTTCTGGATGATGGTTAGGGTTTTTGCCTGGCTAAACGTGAGGAGAGACTCTGCACCTTGTACCAGGACTTTTGTAGAGGGCAGAAGGCAAAAGCCTTACCCAAAGTAAAGGGTCAAAACTGAGATGGTGAAGAAGATCAACCATAGCTTAAAAGACTATGGCAGGGGGTATTTCTGCCTCCAAGAAAATCAGAGAGATGCTGGGTGCTTAATAGTCACTTCCTGAGATGCTGGAAAGTGTTTGTGCAGATCTTAATCTTTTCAGAAAAGTAAGATTTAAAAGCCTAAAGTTAGTTAGCTTCAGTTAGTTCTTTTTCTTATTAGTAGGGATGGTGAATTCAGTATGTAATCTATCTGTAGCTGTCCTTGGATATCTTAAAAAAAAATTCAAATGGGTAACTTTGTCAAGGCCTGACTCTGCCCAGATGTTTACTAGCAAAGGTAACTACAAGGAAAGCAGACTTTGAGTCTGCTTTGGGCAGAGGAACAAAGGTCTGATTTATAAGGTAAGAAATCTTGTCTGTGTGACTGTTTTCACATTCAGCTAGGGGAAAATATCCATATGCCCTCAAGTGTATGGGAGAAGTTGTGTCCAAATGCTAAAGGTTCTTGAGAACTAAAATCCAAGGAAACAACAAATGGGGAAAACTGAATTCATACACTAGAAATCCTCTGGAGGAAACAGTTTAACACATTCAAAGCAATTAACTCCGAAACTCCTTGAGATTTTGGCTTCACCTCCATCAAGGTCCTTGGCTCTGATGTGTTAGCTTTGCCAATGCCAACTGTGTTCCTATTTTGTATTTTTGCTACTCCCAGAAGATGGAGTGTCCAGTGATTGGTGAGCCTAAAGGTCAATTTGTATCAGATAGACTGGAAATAAGGGCTAAATCTCCAAGAGAGAGGTGTGCAAGCACAAGGTTATCCTACCAAGTCTCCACACCAGTATGGGAATTTTACAGCAGAAGAAAGAGTACCTTAGCAGTTAACTGAGGCCAAAAGATGCTGTAGAAATCACATCATTCAACAGATCTCATGCAAGATCTTTATTAGGGCTAAGGGAAGCAAAAGATTGCCTCTGATTGGCTGCAAGTGACATAGAGAGACAGAATGAGCTGTGATGGCAGGAATTTTAGAGTCTTATTTGGTAACTGGGGATGATGTAACTGCTCGAATTGAGTAGCTGAAAGCCATGGGATTACCTGGGTCCTAACATCTTGGATAATTACAAATTTGGAGTTTCCAGCAAGGAATTTGTCTTGATTCTCAACATATTCTGAACTTTTATTTCTTTTTTTTTTTTTTTTTAAATTTTTTATTTATTTATTTATTTATTATGCATACAGTTTTTACAGAAGAGGGCGCCAGACCTCATCATAGATGGTTGTGAGCCACCATGTGGTTTTGCTGGGAATTGAACTCAGGACCTCTGGAAGAACAGTCAGTGCTCTTAACCTCTGAGCCATTTCTCCAGCCCCCTGAACTTTTATTTCTTAAAGATGTTAATGGTTAAGAAGTTTAGGATTTTTGGGGATAGACATAATCGATTTTGTTTTATGAGAGACAACCATAAAACTTTATAGAGTCCAAGGAGGAACTACTCTGTTTGACTAAATTTTTTTTCATACATATGGGTTTTTTAATGTTTTGCTTTGATTTTTCTTTTCATTTATTTCTTTAAGGGAGTTTTTCACTTCTTTAATTTTAACTTTAAAGGCTTCTATCATCTTCATAGTTTTTTTTTAAGGTAATTTTCTTCTGCTTCTTCTATATTGGATGTTCAGGTCTTCTTGTTGTAGAACGACTAGGGTCTAGTGGTGCCATATTGGTTTTTATGTTGTTGAATATGATTTTGAACAAGCATTCACCAATCTCTTCCTTCAATCCTTGCAAGCATTGCGTGGGTTTCCCGAAGCTATTCTTGGTCCAAAAGGTGCTCCTGTTACAATTGCAGCTCTGCACCTAGAGCTGTAATGGGTTCCAGAGGGGCAGTTTGTGCCATGCTAAGAGGTCAGCTAGGAGGAGGGAAACTCTTAGTCTCTAGCTGCTGGTAATAATTGTACAGATTCTTGGCATTCCATGTAGCTGAGCCTACTGGCTCAGGAGGAATGCACCTTGCACGGAGGCACGCCCCTGGGCGTGACTACATAAACCCTGCAGCACTGCATACGGAAGGACCTCCTTGGACCATGGCTGGACCCAGAAGCACCTCCCTGGACCCATGATGCATACCCGTGCGTGCCCCTTCCCTTAAAAGAGGCTGCAAGAGCTTGCTCCGTCCTTTTCTTCTCTGTCCCCTGACTTCTTTCTTGCTCCTCTGTCTCTTTACCTGCCTGGGACTTTTCTCTTAAATAAACACCATGTGTGGCCTTGTTAGTGTGTGCTTGCTTTTGCACACGGAAATAAGGGTAATATTTCAGAAACTTCTAGAATCTTTAGGAGGTGAACACTAACTAGATAATATCAGTAAAGGTGCTCCATTGGAAGATTGTTTCTGACCTCAGATGTTGGGGTTGCCTCTTTGCTCAGGGTCCTGCTATTTCCCCTTGGGAGAGGAGGAAAGATGACTTTGAGGGCAACAACATAGCCTTTGGGGAAAAGTTGAAACAAGCAAGTCAGCTTTATTATGGAGGGGAAAACCTTAAATACATTTTCCCCTGACCCTCCTCTCAGCCAGGGAAAAGGGCTTTGATTTGCTGGTATCTGAGGCTGCTGTTAATGGTCTCTCACTGGTCTAGGAATATTGTATCAAGATTCCAGGTTGGCTTATATGGAAATAATTAAGAGCACACATTTTAAGGTATTAGTTGTCAGCAGTTTGCACTGTCTGAGGCCAGACTGGACTCCAGACACTTAGAATTCCATACATCTTACACTCTGCTATATTCTCATGTTTCTGCTCTCTGTATAAAGGTGAGTGGCTTTCTCTACAAGCTTCACTGCCATGACTCACAGCTTCACTGTGGGTCAAGAATCCAGAACTGGAATTTGTGAAACTGGAAATAAAAGATGTTCTCATCATTGACTTTTTTGGTTTCCATGTTTTATTCCAGTAATAAACAAAATAAACTATCAAATCCTCATGATTTTATAATTCTCTTCTGGGTACTATGACCCAAGTTTAACTTCAAATCATAAAAAGGAAGATATAATTAATGATAAATAAGAATAAAATGATAAGTTCTTCAAGCTATGTTATTAATTATTTTTTAAAATAAGTAGAATATTCAAGTTGCCTAAATGTCCTGCTATAACTTCTTGGTTTTTAAGTTTGTTTTCTATTCAGAGAATTTTATATCTGAGTATTAATATCATTTGTACTCTCTCCCTCATGATAGTCTATCATGTTCTCAAAATTTCTCCTAAGTTTATGAAATCTTCACTAATCACTGAAAACACACATGCAAGCACGTACACACACATTTGTTGAGTTTAATAGTGATTGGATGTGTCTTTTTTGAGTTGACCATTTATGATTGGTTAACCTATCAGGAGATTTACCTTCTTGTTGGCATCAATTTATCATCTCTAGTTCTTCAAGTAGGATAAAGTCTTTCCGAGAATTTGCTCATTTGTATTGTGAACTCAACTGCAGTCGTCTTTGTGCAGGTGTTCCTTAGATGACATTATTTTTTAGTTTTGTGATTAGAGCCCATTCCTCTGCTGTGGTGAATTTTTACTTCTCAGATTTCTAAAGATACTCCAGGCTCTACATTCACAACTAAAGATTTGTTACATCATCCACAAGTGATCTGAATCTCATTACTTCATTTATCATATTATTTTCTGTTTTTATCCATTTCCTGCCATTTTTATTATTTTTTATTTACAATTGCATAAGAAGCTATTGTGTATATGTCCAATTTTTCTTACACATTTATCAGATGAAGAATATTTAGATTGTTCCTATTTTCTAGTTGTGATTAGATTCCCCCAATACATGACTAAGCAAGTATTTTTGTGGCAGGGTATTGAGGTCTTAGATATATGCTGAGGATTGGTACAGCTGGGTCATATGACAGATTCACATTTTGACCTAAAATCTTCAGATATCATTAACCTTGAGCAAACTGAGGATGCCAAAAGGCCCAAGAACATTTCCGGCTTTTAGGTGTAATAGAAACTGGTCACTTTGCAGGGGCTTCTTAACTTAAACCTGTGTCGTCAGGTTTTATCTCCTGTTTTCATTAATTTCCATGGATTTTAGTGGTTTGCAAACTTTCTTTTTCTCCACAATATAATTTCTGTGCTTGACATTGCACTGTGGTACCTAGAGATATCATGACTTATTGGAGCATGTTTATAGTACCAGGGGAATTTAGGTGGAGAAAAGTTGGAAAAACACCAAGTGGATGGACCCAATCTTAAATGTCTTAGCCTTAGAAAAAGATGAAAACAGCTAACTTTAGGGTTTAATTATGCCAGATCACAAAATCAAACAAAAAGTTGTGTTTCTGTTATCACAGTGGGATAATACAAGAAATCAAGGGCTAACATTTTTACTATGAAAAAATTCTCCGTCATTGAAATGGCAAACTGGAAAGAGTAAGGGTGATATTCTTTCATTTTATCACAAGTATCTAAACTTTCCCCCAGTGGCATATAAGCTTGATTTCATGATGCTGCCCTATGTGACAGTGACCTATCTGCCTTCTTCTCTAGAAAGAATCCCCTTTCCCTTGGGGCTGTCTATCACATTAAAATACTTTAGACAATACAGCTAATTTTCTTTGATTAAAAAACAGGAAAGACCAAGGAGGGAAGGATTTACCAATAACATAGGGCTTCTTTATACCATGGATTGGCTGTGTTAATCCAAGTGGATTAGCTTCTTTTGAAAAATATGCACATACATTTACTGTTTGAACCAATTTTAAAATGTTTATCTAGAAATTTGGGAGATTCATAGGCCCTCTAGAGCAAAGGGACCCTGATCAAACATGGCTGACAAATGTTTAATTATCTCCAGATTAAATACATTTAAATAGCCTCCCTGGGCTTCACAACAGCAGTGGTGAAAATATGCATGTACTCTTCTGAGGTCTCCACTGACACACATCCCAGATATCCTCCACATCAAACACAGTAGCCAGGTTAAGCTCATAATACCATAAGATAAGACAAATGAGTGAGACAAGTGGCCTGGATATAGTTTGTCCAACTGTAGTGTTATGGTGGGGATTTAAATTTTAAGTTTCAAATAAATAATAGTCTTAGACATACAAGAACCTTTGTACATGGGTTAATGGAGCTTTGCTTTGGGGAAGAAGAAAAGATTCCAGTAGGTATTTGCTATTTAAATCTTTTCAGGTAATTAGTCCCTATGGTGCCTTCTATTTCAGACTCCAGCTGTGCATGCTAATGAGGTGTTACATATGTCAGGAATTCCCATCCTCCAATATTAAGTGGTTACCCAGTAATGGGGCACTTGAGAAGTTGCTCACATAAAAGAAGGTGAGGAACAACTTAAACTCAATTATCACTGCTTTGATGCCCAAAGAAGAAAGAAAATACAACTTAGATTTACAGCATTAGTACTAAGTTCCTTTCTAATGAAGTATATTTGAAGCATAGGAGAAAAGTTGAGAGGTTAGCATTTCAATCATAGTTAGAAAATGTCAATCCTTTAGATGTATAGTGCAAAAAATATTTATGTATGAGCGATCAAATGTTCATAAAATACATCTTTTGTATCTTGTATTTATAATATTTCCATGAAAACTTCTAATTTGTCAATGTGTCTGCTACACTGAACCTTGATAATATTGTTTTAGCAAATTTAGCTTAGAAATGTTTTACAGTTTTAGAAATTGTAAATACTCTTGAATTTAATATTTTATTTATAATTAATGATAATACACTACATAATGTATTTTAGAGAATATTCTCAACAAGATATTAAAAAGAAATAGTTGGCATAAAGTTCATTTTAAAGTTACAGATTAGAAATGAGAAGATAAATCAATTGGTAAACTTCTTGCTGCATCGTCCTAAGTATGAATGTGGATTTCCAGGAATGGAGGAGGGGGATGCTATAGCATATGCCTATTGTTAGCATTCTGACCCACTTCCTGGAGTTCTGGCCAGTAAACAATGACCTCCCCACCATCCTTTTAAGAAAAAATTTCTCCCCATTCATTCTCTCTCCCCTCCTATCTGAGGTTAATGGTACCTCTGTTCCTCCCCCTCTTTTTTCTTTGTCTTTCTCTTTCCTCTCATCTTCTTTTCAATTTAGTAGAGTCTTCTGATGAGCTCAGCCTTTAGGATGTGTCTCTTTGTGTCCCACCCACTTGGACCTCAGCCTGCTTGCCTAACACGTTTCCATCACTCACCTTGGGGCTCCTAAGCTTCCATCTCCCAGGTACTTTTCCTGTCTTCACAGCACTTATAACCTGAGTTCTTAAAAGGCAGGAACCAAGAGACCTTTGTAGAGGTTCTGTGAGAGAATGTATATCAAAATATAAGATGTAGAGTGCCTAAAAATGACAACTGACATCAGCCTATGGTGGATACACCATGTTCATGTACATGTGAATAAAGACACACATACACCATATATATATGCAAAATATTAAAACATATAGTTACATTATATTAAAATCAATTATTAAATGAATCAATAAGTCAAGATATTAAAGGTTAAATTTTAAAACTATAGAAACTTATATGTTTTGAATTCTTGTCTGGTTGTTGCCATCACTCAAGAATAAACAAATGTACTGGCAATGGTGTGAAAGCCTTTAATTCCTGCTGTCAGGATGCAGAGGAATTTAGATTTCTGTGTATTCAAGGCCAGCCTATAATACAGAGCTGGTTCCAGGACAGCCAGGGCTACAGGGAGAAGCACTGTCTCAAAAAGTGAAAACAAGCAAACAAAAAGGATTATCTAAATAAAAATGTTAAACTTAAATGGTAAGCACAAGAGAACAAAGTTTAAGAAATTATTAAGTGTAATGCCTGAAGCTCAGTTCCTGAGAGAGACCACTAGACAGAGATGTCCAGAATACAACAGCAAGGTTTATTGTTAGCACCGTACAAGCCAGGCAGGGAGCTTGTTCCATGTACCTGTACCTGATGTGCAATGTGTGGTGCAAGGAAGAGCTGAGCACCCCAAAGTATACAAACTTTTTATAGGCAAAAAAAACCACAAGGCAAGGTTACTTGGGGTCGAGGGTGCAAGTTTGCTGCTAATTGGCTCATGCTTAGGGACATTTTACAGTTTAACATTATTGGACCCCACCTGGGTGGGGTGGCCGTTTTACTGCCTTAGGGTTGGACCATCCAGGTGTCCTTAGACAATGCTTAGCTTATTCTTTCTTGGAACTGTGCAAGTCCCTGCCAGAAATTTGAAACTGAACTCTGTTTTATCTGTATAGTACAAAATGGCTACTAGAATACAAAATGGGGTTTCTTGAGCTAAGTTTATTCTCTTCATTAAGTATTATAGAAAAAGAGGCTATAGAGAATGCTGAGTGCTTTAGAAATTAAGTGAGGCCTGGAGAGTATGTTTATATTTTAGGAATGCACATTGTTCTTGCAAAAGACACTGGCTAAGATCCCAGCATTGATGTGGTAGCTCAAAACACTCTATAACTCCAATAACCTTTAGCATCTGACAGGGATTAAGTTTGAAGAAGTGACCCAGTTACATGAGCATTTCCATAAGTTAGGAGAAAATAGATATAATTGTGAATATTTTTCTTCATAATGAACTTAATAAAAAGTATGGCTGAAAATGAACCCCAACTAATCAGTTACATACTGTATACTTAGAAATTTTCTATTTCTTATCAATATCATCATTATTATGAATATACTTATACTACTCATAGGGTATAAGCAAACATACTGTATCAAAGTGGTAAATGAAATGGTATTTCAATAACCAGAGAAAAAATGATAATTTTGAAACTTTGAATCTTATTTTTCTCATTTGAGCTAATCAACATTATGATGTTTGCCAGTGAAATTTGAATTTCTGCAAAGTAAATTCTGTAAGATAATATTTAGTATTATTTCAAATGTCAGAAAATCAGCTGAAATGAGACTCTATAGTGAGACAAAAATATTCACTTCTTTACAAAGGAAAATACTCAAATACTAGCTGTTCATCATCCTCTACATGTATTTACTTAAAAAAAACCCTCAAGTTTATTTTCCTATAAAGTAGATGATAAAACTCATTTCAAAAGGTCTGCATGTACTCAAAAGAAAGAAATTAGCTAAGTTCTTAAGAAAAGACTTAGAAGAAAAATCACAGTGATCATTTTAATTCAATTAATGAATTATTTATTTATATAATTTTTTGGTCAAGGTCTTATGTACTTCATGCTGAGCATAATTTTGAACATTTAAGCCACTTGACCCCATCCTGAAACTTATAGAATTGAATTTTTTTGTTTTTGTCTTTGTTTTGTTTTCCTTTATACCATATTGGTCTTAAAATTATTTGTCTTTAATTATTTGCATGTGTTTTGTGTGTGTGTGCGTGCGTGCGTGCATGTTTGTATATATGTGGTGTGGTGTGTCTCATATGTGTGGGTCCATGGAGGACAGAGAGGGGTCTGGATGTCCCTGAGCTGGAGTTACAGAATGTTATGATCTGGTGGTATCATTTTTGGAAAGCAAACTCAGGTCTTAAAAGATTAGTAACTATGCTTAATAACAGAGCCATTTCTTTTGCATCCAACATGGCTTTTAAAATATCATTTTTCCCCTTAAATAGCAATGTGTCATACCTGAACTTCAACAGTAATGTAACAGATAGAATGTAACACAGAGTAACCTGAAAAATTACATGGTAGTAACTTGATAGGAAAAATAATGACTTTCCCTTTTTCCTTTCTTTTCCTTCTCCACCTAGACACTCCATTCTAAAAGTTCCATAAATAATAATCCTAAAGGGATAGCCACATATTGAAAATTGTATTAAACAGCAACTCTTCCTTTTTTTAGAAATGATTTTGAAATAAATAGGTTATGTAGTCTCTCTGCCATTTCTCTACTTCTGTGGTATTAAGTAGATATATACTTATATATTATACTATAATACTAAGGCTACATCTGCAAGGATCTTTCCTATTAGTCTTTGCTTCTTAGCTGATACTGCTTTGGTTTATTTTCTTCTTCAGATTTTAAGTATAATTCTGTGAATCTATGTTTTTTTTTTCTAGGATGTTAGTGTTCTTATTCAGAACATCAGTCTAGTGTTATGTACATCAAAAATATCCAAATTCCCATTTGTTGTTTGTTTTATTATATAAATTATATCAAGTCTACTACATTTATGTAAAGAATTTCTAGTGAATGGTTTGTATCTGAACTTCTGATTATTTCAAACTAATTTTCAAACTAAGTTTCTGAAATCTCACTAAAATAGGAGACTTGCAGTAGTGATCTTGTCAAAAGAGCAGCATCCATATGGGTTGGACAGATCAGAAGATGGGGCAATGGCTTTGTAAAGACTGGTGACCTTAGAATTTGGTAGGAAATATGAAACAGGAATGATGTGTAAAGCTGATTTCAAACGCAGTTCATTCTTTGGAACTTTCAGAATTTACCTGACAGAAAAAGTGGATTGAGATGAATACTTTTATCATCTCAGTGAAGATAAAACTGCTGTGTTTGTACACCTCCTGTCACTGCTTGGACTCCTGTTAATTGAATTATAATTTGGAGGCCAAATGCTTCTCACAATGACACACAAAATTCTAAATAAAATCTAAGTAATTAGTAAGTTAAGTGTTGTAAAGTGAGATGCGGTGTTAAAGCTATTCAGAGCAGATATTATATACCATAAGCAATATAAGAGTAGCTCTCAGTGAAACTGAGAAATAAATATGTTAATCATTAATACAAATTGAGAACAACATTTAGACTGTCAAACGTTCATCATAGGACACATTACTAAACACCTTATAGAAAAAAAATAAAGGCTTCATAAGTTTAGCAGAATGCGTTGACTTTGGATAGCTAACTAACATAGAGATTCCTCATAAGATTTTTTTAAAGGAAATTGGCAAAGCAAGCTGCCAACTTAACCAATACAACGAATAAGGCCATATCTAAAAGCAATCAGAGAGTGACCAAGTCTGGATTGCAACCTCATTTCTTAATTGGTATATTCACAAAATTCAGCACAAAGTCATGTGATAATGAGCAGAAGAAGAGATAATTCAGCTAATAAAATAAGAATATGATGAAATACAAAAGACGGGTTTTACTACAGAAGTATTTCTATCCATTTGTGTGTGTGTGTGTGTGTGTGTGTGTGTGTGTGTGTGTGTGTGTGTAGCAGGAAATCATAATTTACCCAGGTAAACACTTGTGACCTCAAGGACCTGAATCCCATCAGTGTGTGGCCAGCTGCTGGGATACTCAGGCTTGTGGAGGTGACTTGCTCTCTTGGCCCCAGAGTGCTCCAGGAAGAAGCTCCCTCACCATTCCCTTGTGTATATCTCTCCCCTTTTTTATCCCACCAGAACTGCCTTTGTAATGTAAGTGTTTCTGGAATAATAAATATTAACAGATCATATTGAGAAGTGGTTGAGAATCATTTTGCAATATTTTTTTGCTTTATATTATTCAATGCTTCAAGTCACAGAGATAAATGTGCAGGTGTACATTACATTGATGACCTAAATATTACAAATTTTGGTATCATGATCTGAATGTTCTTCAGCTCCTATTCTAAATTTCTTTCTGTTGTTAAGATATAGATCATGATCCAAAGCAACTTGGGGAGAAAACAAGTTTAATTGGCTACCAAGTCCTGACCGTAGTCCATTTTTGAGGAAAATCAGAGTAGGAATACAATGCAGGAATTTGGAGGCAAGAACCAAAGCTGAGACTAGGGAAGAGTGTTTAATATCTTGCTCCATGCCTTTCTTAGCTTTCTTCTCTATACAACCCGGGACTACATGCCCAGTGATGGTCCTGCTCAATGGGCTGGGCCCTTACACATCAATCACCCATCAATAAGATGCACTGACAAACATACCCACAGACAATCTGATGGAGGCATTTCAATGTTTTTTTGAGATAGAGTCTGTTTTAAAATGCTGCTGCACAAAAGCCCTTTATAAGTCAGGAGATTAAGTCATGATGTCCCCATACTTCCTTTGAGAATAATGAATATCTATCTATGTAACACTTTTGAACTAACCAGTCAGTGTCAGGCTTCCTAAGGCCCAGGCATGAGGCCCAGTGTAACTTCCTGAATCTAACTTAAGTTTGGCGACCTGTCTTTGGCCATACCTTCTGTGTATGAGTGACTCAGCACAGCCCGACCTAAAATCACCTCTGTCCAGCCACGGCTGACGTGGTGAAATATTATTGGTGCTTATTCCGCACTCAACCTTACCCTGTCCCAAGACTCCCACCTCCTTTTCACAACCCTATAGAAGTTCCTGCCAGATATAATAAAGTGTGATACTGCTTCCACAAGACTCTGAACTCAATGTATTTCCCTCGGGTGACTAAGGTGGAGGTAAGGTGGAGTCATCGATACTCACCATCCTGCTCAGCTCCGGGGAGAGACCATGGACTGCTCTGCCACAGCCCTATCTGTTGGGAGATCCCAGCATCTCAGGTGATGAGGGACAGAATTGACTAAGACAGATGGGATAACAAATACAATTAAATGTATTTAATACATAACCAGGCAATCCAGGTAGAGTCAACTTCTATTTAGGATGTTCTCAATTTCACTGGAAAAATTATCAATGTTTTGAGATACCATCAGTGAAAACTAAAAATTTTAATGGTAATTGAAATTTCTAAAATGTAAAGACAAACATAATAGATTTATTCGAATTTTTTTTTTTGTTTGAGCAAAGGTAAGTAGTGTTTTAAAATTGAAAATTCACAAGTAAAACAGAGGTAAAAGGTTTTCTGGAGGAAGGTGATATTTAGTTAGGTTTAAACAAAGTGGTATTTTCTTCTTTTAAGCAATATTAAATGTACTCATAGAAAAATACTTTACTCTCTAGGAAAAAACTGTTCATAGGAAGCACTTAATGAGTAGTAAAATTTAAAACAAATACTCATGAGATTTATTGTGTTCTAATTCAAGTGATTCAGGCCATTCATAGTCTTCTGGGAAGAAAGGTATTTTAAATGTCAACAGGCCTTTAAGAGTTGATTTGCCTTCTTGTGTAAATGTTACCTCTGTTCAGGAGCTTTTCCTGGTTGTGTGTGTGTGTGTGTGTGTGTGTGTGTGTGTGTTTGTGTGTGTGAGTGTGCCTGCTTTGGTATTGCATACTAACTGGAGACAAATATTTTACCACTTACAGTATTTCTAGGAAGAATAAGAGTGTTTCTGTTTAATTACAATTTATTAAATCACATATTTAACATAGCATTTCTGAAGTCAGCTATAAAGGAAGAAAGTGTAACAATTTCAATATGCATAGAATTTTTTAAACTTTTTTCCAAGTAGACCTTTAAAACAAAGCTATAATTTATTCTTATTTTCTGTTTCCTATGTAAAAAGTTACAGAAAGGCAATGATTATAACTTATTAAGTGATCATTCTGCTATATCAACTGTGACACCAGAGAGCAAGCACAGGGCCTCCCTGAGTCTGCACCAGGTCCTCTGCATGTATATTATAGATTTCAGCTTAGTGTTTATATGAAACTTCTGAGTGTGTGAACACATGGGTTTCATGCTCTTTTGCCTGCTCTGGGGGTTCTTTCATTCTTTTAGGTTGCCTGGTCCAGCCTTGATGTGATGACTTTTATTTGATCTTATTATGTTTAGTTTTCATATTTGGTTGTTATCTCTTAGAAGCCTGTTCTTTTCTAATGAGAGGCAGAAAAGGAGGGAATCAGGATGGATGAGTAGGTGGAGAAAGAACTTGGAGGAGTAGAGGGAGGGAAAACTGAGCTCAGAATATATTATGTGAGAAACAATGTACTTTCTTTTCTCTTACTTTCAAGTATTTCTAATAAGTTACTTATTTCCAACTCCCTCCCTTCCCAGTACTCCCCAGGAAAAAGCCGGCTTCCCATATTTATCTACCAGCCATGTCATATCAAGTTGCAGTAGCACTAGGCACATCCTTTTCTATAAAGGCTGGATGTAGCAACACAGTAGGAGAAAAAGGTCCTAAAAGCAAGTAACAGAGTCAGAGATAGCCCCTACTCTCACTGGTAAGAGTCTTTCCAGAAGTTTAAGTTACAAAATTATAACACAAATGCAGAGGGCGTAGGTCAGGAGCTCTGGTTGGCAGTTCAGCTACTGTGAGCCCCTATAAGCTGATTCTTTGGCTTTTCTTGTGGTATCCTTGTCTCCTCTAGCTCCCCTAATTCTTCCTCCCCTCCTTCCATAGGATTCCCCAAGGTCTGCCTAATGTTTGTCTGTGGTTCTCTGTATCTGTTTCCATCAGTTTCTGGGTGAAGCCTCTCTGATGACAATTTGGCTAGGCAACAATCTATGAGCATAGTAGAATATCATTAGGAATCATTTTATTGACTTTTTAATCTTTTAAGTTCTGCAAGTCATGTTTGTTTCTATCCTATGTCTCCAGGCTGCCCTTCCTTTGGGTTCTCGCCATCCAGGCAGTATCAAGGGTAGGTTCCTTCTCATGTTCTGGGCCACAAGTTGAGCCACTCATTGCTTGACCATTTCCATAATTTCTACACCACTTTTACCCTAGCATATCCTGTAAGCAGAGAAAGTTGTAGGTCAAGTTATGTGGCTGGTTCAGGGTCCCAACCCTTCTACTGAAAGTCTTGCCTCATTACAGGAAATGATTGGTACAAAAAGAGAAAAGAAAATCACAGAAAAGGAAAAAGGCCCAATATTTAGTTATTGAGTAAATATATCATACAACACAAGGTAGAGTTGGAACAACACATTTTGCAAGAATTTAATTATCAGACTAAAACCAGGATATCATGGTACAGATAAGTCAATGCTGGCATTCATTTATGAAAATTAGGTGGGCAGAAAATTCTGGATTGAACTGACAAATGCTACAAATGTTTCAATTTTTTTCTTTTCACTTAGCTTCCAAATTTGGCTCTAGACAGGTCAAGGTTAGATAGTGAGTACAATTGAGAAGCTCTGGAGTCTTCCTACTTCTTGGATGACATAATACAGGTGTCAGGAGGACTTTGTTATTCATTGGGCCACTGCTAAAGCTGTGATTTCAGCATGATAACTGAAAACAATGCAACAGCATGTTTTCTTTATATAATACTGGCAACAGTTAAAGAACAGAAAGAATAAAAATAAAAAAATAAATAAATAAAGGACACCAAGATGAGGAATTCATGTCCTTTTCTCAGATCCTGTACTTACTTTTCCTTTTACTGATAAATGCTGTTACTTTTTTTTCTGCAAGGATGAAACATTTAAAGACTTGAGCTATATTTCTTTATTGAGGCATTATCAGGCCAGTTTTGAGGTATAAAGCTAACAAAATAATAATTTAACACTTAGTCCTTTAAGGACAGTAAACATCAGATCTCATCTAGTTACCTTACTGAGATAGCAGAGATTAATGCATAGGTTTAATTATTCATCCCCTGGATCCAGCAAAGCCTGAGGCAGTCTTGTTAATGGGACCTCCAACCATTTAAGTAATGAAGACCTTTTGATTCCAGCTAAACTGTTTATTCCTTCTTCCATCTACCAACTAAAGAAGCCTGATTGGTATACATATATAATCAAACACACACACACACACACACACACACACACACACACACACACACACACACACAGAGAGAGAGAAGGAAACTCATAAAAGTTTAAAAGCTTAGCCATAAGTTTTCTGGCAGATATTTTATGGTATAACTTTTCAGAGATATTCATTCTTTTCACAGGTATTTATTATGGATTCATGACTCACAATCAGATGAAACAAATAAAACATATTTTGTACAAACTTACTCTTTAGGATTGAAAATGGCAGTGGAGTATGTTTAAAATAGAATGTATTAAAGAAAGCATCTTAGTTGAAAACAAGGGCAGATGAGGTGAGGAGACTGAAGTATGCCATTCAGGTTTAGTTAGTGTATTCAATAACTGACAATCTGTATAAAATAGGAAAAAGGATTTTATTTTGTTTGTTGTTTTTTTTTATTTTTGTTTGTTTGGCTCATATTTTCAAAGATTTCAGTCTATTAGTGTGTAACACTGCATGCTGAACCTCTGATGAGCCAGTATATAATGGTGGGAGTATGTGGTATAATTCTTTATTTCATGATGTGGACAAGCTATTATTGAGGGGGTCATCAGAATCCCATAACCCCTTTTTAAGGCTTATCCACAATGCCCTAAAGATTCTTCTACCTATGTAGAAAACATTACTAAAATAGCAACAAAATTATCTCCAACACTTATGAATGATAATGTCCATGTGGGGGAGAAGATAATATTCAAGTCAACTGAATTTCTATATACCAGAAATAAATAAATAGGATTTGAAAGCACAATATATTGTCATAATAAAATGTTATAGAATGGATGGTTTTGAAAACATACAACAAAGAAGTCTAAAATGAAGATGTTGACAGATTTGATTTCTCCTAAAGCTTCTCTTCGTTATCACAGGATATTTTTCTGCTTTGTAGGGTGCTGACTATATATGAATACTCTCCCAGTGCTTTGTATGTTGTTTTTTAAAGTAAAAACAGATTTTCCTGGATTGTAGCCTCATCATATTATGTGCACGTGTTCACATTAAAAATGAATGGTAAAAATTGGAGATACAAATGCAAACTCAAGACATAAATTGTTTACTAAAAATATTAGGTAATTTCCCAGGAGGCCCATAAATATATCCCCTTTCTAAGACATATTTCTCTGTTGAAGGCAACTTAGATTTGAACAATGTGTGTAAGACTGAAGAAACCAACATACTTTGTTATCAAATAAATCCATAGGTCATATTAAAGATTACTTGTTCTCTTACATATTCTATGGATATTGAACATTGAAAAATTCTACATATCAACCAGTACAATGTCTACAGAATAATTTTAATTTTCTAAAACTATGTGAAATTTGTATTTTTATCCTCTTCCCAATAACTACTGAAAATTGCTAATTTTCCTATTATCTACAGCTTTTCTTTTTAATGTCATATTTCTGAAATAATGTGCTCTGTAATTTTTCATACTAGTTTCAAAATATACATGTAAGTTTTCTGGAACATTTTATGTTTTGAATGTTCATATTTTAAAATGCTGAATAGCATTATATTATAAATGCATACATTTAAATACCCACAGACAGTTTACTACTTACTTAGCATTTGTTCTTGGAAAACAAACTTAACCTGCTAACCTCCATCTATTTATTAGTAGAATGTGATGCTAAATTTAGATATCTCATTTATAATAAAGCTTAACACTCAAGGCAAAATGCTAAATATGCTAATATCTTACATGATTGTTGGCCTTCAGATAACCTTTGCTCATGCAATATAGCATTTCTATGACCTCATTATACAATCTAGCTGTGAAAGAACATTTTTTTCAATTGAAGTGCATCAGAAATTAATATTTATTTCACATCTCAGAGGTTATAGAGATGTAATGGTCACCTGGTTAAAATGGC
This sequence comes from Sigmodon hispidus, assembly GCA_004025045.1. Taxonomy (NCBI): domain Eukaryota; kingdom Metazoa; phylum Chordata; class Mammalia; order Rodentia; family Cricetidae; genus Sigmodon; species Sigmodon hispidus. The sequence continues at coordinate 55,286 of PVIH01008793.1, read as the reverse complement.
TGCTGAGTAAATCTCTCAGAAGAATTTTGTAACAATTCTTATCTATAATTTTGGCCTCATGTGACATATACTCCTGTTTTTATACTTTATTTCAAAACTAATTCAATAATGAATATGTGTCTGTCCGTTCCCTGACAGTTTCGTAGAGTTACTGCATCTAAAATGGTCTTCATTTTACTCTCCTTTCTGCCTCTAGAGAAGTAATGAGGTGTCTGTTGACACACAGGTATACCTGATTTTCAATCATATTATTTCTCGCACTGTCTCAGTTGGAGGTGCCAGAGATTTATAGCAAAGTCAGAACACTATTATTAAATCTGTTACACTTTTCCAGGATCATCATGAGACTGAAGCAGGAAGCAGTAAATGCTATATTGCTTTCTTATACACATTTCGTTTTCCAAATGATCATGACCAATGCTTATATGTTTTATTCATTCGTGGTAGAGTTTTAGGTCTAGACCAACTGTCAAAGGAAGAAAATACTTCAGGTGAAAAAAAATTAGAATTTTAAAATATATATTTATATTTTACATAAGTTAAACACGTTATTATAAACATTTAATTTTTATATTACAAAAAATCAGCACAACACATCACTTATTGTCACCATATGTAAATAAGTGGCTTGTCAATCATTAATATTATACATCTTTTTAAGCAAAAATATCAGAATATAGTTTAATTATATAGCATATTCTATTAGAAATATATACTCTCTAAAATATAAATTTATTTTAAATTAAGTAATAATTACTCAAAGACTTAAAATTTTTGTGAATGTTATAGAACAAAAGTATTCAGATAATAATAAAGATGCAATTTGAAATCTATGTAACTCACTGAAAAATGGAATATATTTAATCAGTAATAAATTAATTCATTTTCCTGCTTACAATGAACTAAATTTATAAAAACACAGTTTTATATGAAAATAGAATTCATGAACCTATTTATTACGGATATAATGCAAACATTCTTTCCCTAACAATTCACAAATTATAGTTTTTTGTGTGTCATGTTTGTGTTTATTTTTTTTCTACATGAGAATTTTATAAAAAAAAATTAAGGAAATATGTTATCTGGTAATCAGTTATCTAGAAGGAACTTTAAAAACTTAATCTTTGGTGATCAACTGCAAAAATTTAAATTTACATTAAGCTTTAATCTTTTATAGCATCTTTTTTCATGTGTCACCTTCTATGTGTGTCTATTTGTCTGTGCCTTAATTGTTTTTGTTCAAAGTTTGAACCAGTAAATATCAACAGTATAAGTCCTCATGATTGTTTCTAATCATTAGAATCGTAATACCCCAAATCTATGCCCTTGCATAATATTCAATAAAATGTAAAAGAAATGGTAAAAAAAAAAGAATTTCAAACAATTTTTAAGATGATGTATCTTGCCTATAAGACATTCTTAAATGTAAGTGCTACATGAAGGGGTAGCCTCTTCTCATTTTCTAGCTCATTTGTGAAGATGCTTTCTTTTAATTTCCTTCTAAAATACAGTTATTCTCAACTTTTCAAAGTAGACAATAGGAAAATTAAATAAGATTCATTCAAATATAAAAATGCTGCAGAACATAACCCAAAAAAGAACCACAGGAGATAAAATCAGCAAAGCTGAATTTCTGGTTTCCCAGAGTATTCTTAATCACTAGCTCATTGATATTTTATTTTCTTTTTTTTTCATATATTTACTATTTGGTGATTTTACATCATGCACCCCATCAAACTCAGTTATCAGACTGCTCAGATTCATACCCACACTTATGATGTCCTCATTTACAAAGCACCCATTCATGCTGCTCATTTAATTACTAATGTATAATTAAATTCCCAGACCCTTAAAGAAAACAAGTATTTCTTCATTCACACCCCTGCCAGAGGCCATCAATGCAGAAATGAGACACTGTGTCATGTAGCTATGTTCTAGCCTTCAGCTCTTGTATACAATGACTTTTTTTTTTAAGTCCACTAATGAGTGAGTACATCCCCTGCTTCTCTTTCTGGTTTTGTGATTCCTCGCTCAGGAGGATATTCTCCAAATCTATCCATTTGCCTGCAAATTTTAGGATATCATTTTTTATTACTGCTGAGTAGTACTCCATTGTGTAGGTGTATCACAGTTTGTTAATCCATTCTTCAGTTGAAGATCATCTAAGTTGTTTCCAGGTTCTTGCTATTACGAATAATGCTGCTGAACATAGTTGAGGTAATGCATTTGGGATGCGAATATGCGCCTTTAGGCTATATGCCTAAAAGTGGTATTGCTAGATCTTTGGGGAGATTGATTCCCAGTTTTCTCAGAAATCACCATACTGCATTCCAGAGTGGCTGAACAAATTTACACTCCCACCAACAATGGAAGAGTGTTCCCTTTGCTCCACAACCTTTCAGCATAAGCTGTCATCTGTGTTTTTGATGTTAGCCATTCTGACAGGTGTAAGGTAGTATCTCAAAGTTGTTTTGATTTGCTTTCTCTGATGGCTAAAGATGTTGAGCACTTTTTCAAGTGCCTTTAAGCTAGAATTACCTTTTAGTTTTGAACCCCATTTTTTGATTGAGATACTCAAGGTTTTGGGCTCTAGTTTCTTGAGTTCTCTATATATTTTAGATATCAGTGCTCTGTCACTTGTAGAGTTGGTGAAAAATTTTTACATTCTATAGGCTGTCATTTATCTTATTGACTATGTCCTTGTCTTTACAGAAGCTTCTCAGTTTTATGAGGTCCCACTTTTTGATTGTTGTTCTTAGTGTTAGTGCCACTGGTGTTATATTTAGGAAGGAGTCACCTGTGTCAATGTATTGGAGGATATTCCCCACTTTCTTTACTATCAAAGAGGCTTAAAATAGTCGATGAAGAAAGATAGTATCTTCAACATATTGTGTTGGCATAAGTGGATGGTACTTTGTAGAAAAATGTAAATAGATCCAAACCTATTACCTTGCACAAAACTCCAAGTGGATCAAAGACCTCAACATAAACCCAGCCACACTGAACGTGATAGAAAATATATAGAAAAAAATAGAAATAATACCCTCCAACGCATTGGCACTGGTATTTTATTTCTAAAGTCTTTGTCTACATCACCATTTTTCCTCAAATAGTGTTCCTTGAGATTCTGTCATCAAATTTTCTTCATTTACAGAGAAGGTAATGAAGTCACCTGATGGCTCCTCTGAGGTGGTGTTTGGTTCTTAGTCTATTCTGGGAGTGTTTTCTAAATAAATAATTTGCTCACACTTCTGTCACTAATTCTCTTTGTGGTGAACTATGGAAGCCACGTCAGGAAAATCATTGCTAGCCTCATGATGCTACATGCTTGAAGGGTCTTAAGAATTGCAATACATCACTACAGCAGGGCTGTTGGGTAGGGGATATTTTGATCTTAGTTTGAATATTTGTGAAGCAAGCTTCAAAGAAAGTCACTAACTGACTTGTTTAGTAATATTAAATCTTGTCTCTGTCATCATCAGTTTATCTCAATTGATGTATAAGAATTATGAGCTATGAATATTCAATTCTCCCATCATATTAAATAAAATATACAGAACAAATTAAAATTTTTATTCAGTGTAAATTGTAAAGTGTTTTTTTCATAGAAGGTTAGGATGTTAGAACAATAAAAAATTCATTTTTTGTGTCTGATTCCAAGATTGTTAAAATAATATGTTTTGGATCTCTGAATGTCAACAATCATTTTTTATATCTTATAGAATTTGGCTTAGTCACATTTTTGTATGTGATGTTATGTTTTCAGTCAACTGTAATATAAAATAGAAAATGGATGATATTAAAATAAAAAGTCAAAGATACTTTAAGTAAAATATTGTCTCATAAAATCATGTTACCTAAGTAACATTGGTGAACAATATGAACCTACTTCATAGACGCTTGATACAGAGGGAACCAAACTTATTTGAACTTCTTAGTTATTTTATAACTGACTTTGGTGACTCAGCACATTAGCATATCTACCTTTATACTTACTGATGTTATTATTATGCAAATACAATATGTTTTTTAGGTAACATCTTTATTTGGATATTATTACTAAAATTTAAAGCTACTTTTATAGTTTATACAATCTCTTTTGTAGTTGCCTCTTTATAGAATTTTTAATTTTATGGACCTTTTATTTAATTTTTTTATATTTAATAAGTTTCATTATAAAATATTGTAAAAAATTAAAAACATTACACCCCAGAATTAACCAGAGCCAACATCTACACAGCTTAATGACTCATACAATTAGAAATCGACTTTGAAATGAAAGCTGTGGGAAATTGATTCTGGATAGTTATTTATTCAGTTTTGTAAAATTAATTCTCATGATTTTTTTTGAAAATGTATTTGTCCCCCTCTTTTTTTTTGGATGACCCAATTTTTTCAAGGACTTATAGATTTTTTTTAATCCCTTGTATCCTATAATGAACTTAAGGACATTGTTCTGTTCTTGTTAAAGGAACAATGTTTTATAATTCCCAACAAGTTTCAGAAGATAATTCTTGAGGGCTGAAGAGATGGCTCAGAGGTTGGGAACACTGACTGTTCTTCCAGAGGTCCTGAGTTCACTCCTAGCAACAAAATGGTGGATCATAACCATCTATGATGACATCTGGTATCCTATTCTGTATACTGTATACATAATAAATATTTTTTTAAAAGTGCCTCCTTCAGATTGGCCTGTGGGAAAGTCTATGAGGCATTTAAAAAAAATGTTCTTGAGTAGTATGTTTGTGTGTGCATGTGTTTTACAAAACTGGTGTATAGGGACAAAATTTACTCTGTTTTCTTGCAGACTTCAAGTTCGATATTTTTTGTGAAAATAGAAGTGATATTGGCCAGGAATCTTCCTAATGCCTAGTCAAAGTGAATGATTTAGATTTGGTATTTATTACTTCCAGAAAAAGTACTGTCTTAAAACAGGAAAACAATTTAATGGCACCTTGGCAGGGCTGCCATGAGCTTGAGGGAATATGAGCCAGGGTAAGTGTACAAATATTATTTTCTTGCAATATCTGAATAAACTTAAATCAAAAGGCCTGGTACCTGGTTTTAACACCCTTATTCCCAATTATAATGTCTTAATTTATCTCATAATGACCCAGCCCCTTAATAAGCATGTCATACATGTTTTCTCTTTGAAAAATACAGTAGTGTGGCATATTCCATGCAGTATTTTTTTTTTTAACTATAACTGTGAAGGGGACAATAGCCTTCTGAAGAGGACATGCAAGAAAAGTATTCAGTGACTAGCAAACAGGACAATGAACAAAGAAGGCAGGAATTAATTCAGTTTTGCAAAGTAGCTTCCACAAAGAATTTACATTAAACAATCTATTTTTTGCCATTAAGCTCTGGCATCATCTAATGTAGATGAGATCAACTTTAAATTTGTGTATAGAAATAGTATTGTGAATTATTTTCCTGCCATGCTTTGATTTTATGCTCCTATATTCTCATTCACTTTTAAAAACATCATTACTATTAGTAGACTCTCACTACTCTCATGAAAAATAAAATAGGAAGCAGTAATAAGCATAGACAAGAATGCTAACACATTGAAAATATAACTGAGATGAGCTTTAATTGCTACCTCCAAATGTAAATACATATATCAACAAACCAATGCATTTCAGGATACTCTACTCTATGTTGACATATTAAAAAAAATAATATGAATGTTACATAATATAAAACTGGACAAATATTCTAATTTTAAATTTTTAAATAAATATTAGTTTAACAACTTAAAAAAAAACAGCAGTGAAACAATATTACATAATGGCACTACAGACTGGTCAACACATAAAAAAATCACCTGGATAAAAAAGGGTTATAATTATAATTGCCAACATCTAAAATATATCTCAAATACTCTAGCATCCTTCACATTCCCTAGAAAATGGTATGGGTTGAGTGACTTCATGTTCTGGATATTTAGACTGCAAAAATTAAATGTGTGTGTGTGTGTGTGTGTGTGTGTGTGTGTGTGTGGTTCATGCTAATATTTTGAGCCTTTTCTGGTTCAGATGTCCCCAGAATGAGAAGCCATTTAATAAAATCTATAATCTGTTTTAGGCTTAACATTATAATATGAAGATGAATTTCCTGCCAACTCACTTAAGTCAAAGTAATAGCCACTTGTAAAACCATTGGAATAAAAGATAAGTTGAATAAAATAAGATTAGTTGAATCTCAGTGCATTAATTTGAATTACTTGTTTAAAAATATGGAGAGAACTTAAAATGAAGAAAAATTAAGACTACATGAATGCAGGATTTTCTTGAAAATTTATTCTCCTCATATTAAAGATGTAACTGTCCTAAGGTTCAGCCTAGAAATATGACAAGGATATGTTTAAAAGGAGGTGGCATAGGATGTGGTTCAATTCCAATTGGAAGTCATATAATTAACTCAGATACAGAGGTAGAAATTTCATAAAAACAAATAGGAGAGTTAAGACATATAGCAAGTTTAGGAATGGCAAGAAATGTTAGCTATCAGAATAACCAAATGGGCCAGGGAAGAATTTCAGAAAGAGACTCTACTCTGCAGATCACATAAAAGAGCTAAGTAGAGCAAAAGAAAAATTTAAGATATGGCCTTGTTCTCTATGAAAGTTCACACTAATTAAGATACTTTAGAAATGTTTAATCAAAGGGATTCCAGATAGAGAATTACTTGTTAAATTAGGTCACTAAAGTAAGAGAAAATGACTTATATTATATATGAGCATATGGATTTTTGTCCTAGATCACTATATCTTGGTTTTTTGAGACATAAGGAAAATTTATTTATGGATAGTTGTGGCTTAATAATAATCAATATTAAGGAATAAAATTTATATTTCAAGAAATCTGTTAATATGAGATTTGACAGAAAGACTCACTACATATGAGCACTCCCTAGGAACTTTCATTTTCTTTTTATGATTTTGATATATATTAAAAATAAAATATATCAAGTATGCAATGATATGTCAAGTAGGCAAATATATATATGGCAATCAAGATACTGAAGGTATATTAAACTGTGATGTGGGAAGTCTTTCTGTATGATGTAAATATCACTAGTTAATAAAGGGACAGCTTTGTCCTATGGCAAAGTATCTTAGAAGTAGGTGGGAAATTGGAGCATAGATAAAGGGAAAGGGGGAGGGATCAGACACAGATACAAAACAGCCTCCCAAAAATCAACATATAAAAAAAAACACAGGTAAGCCATGGGCCACATGACAAGACAGATTAATAGAAATTTTTTGGGACTTTGGGACTGCTGGTCTGGTCCTCAGAGCTAGGCAGAGCTAAGCAACTGTGGGCAGGTCCAGACCTTAGGACTAATGTGAGCCAAAAATTTCTTACTAAAAAACTGTGTTGATAGATTGAAATACAGTGAGTAATTTTTTTCACTATAAATATATTTTATAGTATTCTGATGTGTGATTAAAAAAAACAAACCCAAAGCATTGTTCTAGGAAACAGTTTTTATATATATATGTATATATATAAATTAACATGATATAGATAAAACAGGAATTTTTAAAAAGGAAACTAGATATATTTGTCAAGATATGAGTATTTATTTACAGATAACCATATGAAGGTACCATTAATAAATTTATTAAATTAGATATTAAGAGTCAAAATGATAAGAGGAGATTTAGATGACCACTTATGTTTTGCGAGCAGTGCGGTGACTCAAGATTTGAAAGCTTATATGACTAATGGTTGGAAAGTTCATGAATATAGCAAGATATGACGACTATAAGTTAAGAAAAAGTAAGTCATTGTATAAACTCACTCATTCCTCACTGTAGAGAGATATACACATGTCACAAGATTTTAACATGATGGGATACATTCTAGTACTTTGCAGCCAAATGCATAGATCACTATTTCTCTGCCTTTAAAGCAGGACTTTGAGGGATCTACTCATAATATTAGCCCACCCTAAGCCTTTATCTTTGTATAGTTGTTAACAAAGGTAATGAACTGACTGGAAAGCTTCTTGGAGGAAACTTCATTTTCAAGAAAACTCAAGAGATTGTGGTTTAGCTATGTAAATCTTAGAAGGAGTAGAAAAAAACATACAAGAAAGAATGTAGATGGAGAAAAAAGGCAATGAACAAAAGGCATAGGCCATTTAACTTAAATCTATTCAACTGATTAATAATGAAACAGCTAGATTTGTGTGCATAAATGTATTTGCATGTGTGCTGTCCTTACAAGCAACACACATTTTAATGACAAAAATACATTTGTTGTTTATTCCTTTCTTCAACATAAAAGTAATGTGTCTCAAACATATATATGCAACTCCAAATTCTAACAGAAAAATTTAAAAGCAGTAGATTAGATGGTTGGCAAATTCCTAGGAAGTTAGGAAGATAGATATAGAGCTGAATAAGGGAGAGGAAGACAGGGATTTCTGGGAAAAGTAAAGGTTTAGATAAAAGGATTGGTTTTTCACTTTTGGGATCCTACTTTTATTTGATAGATAATTTCACTAGAGCATACAATCTTTATGAAACAACATATTTTATCAGCTGTAGAAGTTCCCTGGTAGAACTTTGTGGGTCACTTATATATACAATCATAACATCTGCAAATAGAGATAGTTTCAAATTGTATCTCCTTTATCTCCTTTTGTTCTCTTATTGCTTTAGCTAAAACTTGGAGAACTATATTAAATAGATAAGAGGAGAGAAGACATCCTTGTCTAGTTCCTGATTTTAGTGGGATTGCTTGGAATTTTTCTCCATTAAGGGACCTTGAATAAGAATTTACATGGATAAAAAATGTGACTTTATTCATAATAAAAATTTAAAAAATATAAAAGGTCTCCTTAAGTGAATAAAGTCACAGTAACACAAACAAAAAAAGAAAACAGCCTGTTTTGAAAATTATATTTAACTATAGTTGGTTTTGGAAATGCTTAGAATATAGATATAAAGCAACTTAGATTTATAGAGTACATTCTGTATAGAATTAAGAGTTTTTTTATGGGTCTTGTTTCTCATTACTTATTTTATGGTGTGTTCACTGTTGTCATATGCTGTACTGTCACAGAGACATTGTATCTCAGCACAAGGGATTATTTATAAAAATAATGGTGCACTTCATGCCTCATGAAAATATAAGTAGAAGTTCTTTTATTTGAGGAAGAATTAACCTGAAGGGGAATTTTTCAAACAAAATTTAAATCTCATTGAGTATTGGCTCATTACCAGGTTAGTCAGGTGAAGGCACATGTAGAAACAAAAACATCAAAGCCTGACTGTCATGCCCATACAAACTAAAAGAATAATGTAGTTGTGTTAGCTAGGATAGTTGACCTTGATCAAAACTATAATAGATGGATTCTGGAATGTTCTTCACCAAAGATATTTTTTCACATGACATATACAGAACTTTAATGTTTATATAAAAATAATAAAATCCAAAATAAGTTTCAAGTGAAGCCTATAATGTTGAGATTGCATTTTTAAAGTATACCATGACCTATCCAAGATGGAGACTGTGGAGAATAGAGACTCATGTAAAATAGAATTGATTAATTAACTACCAAGAAAAAAAATGCGAAGAGCACTCCATAAAATGGGTATGGTTTCAAAAGAATTTAAGAAAAGTGAAACAAAATAGCTCAGTTATGTATTTTAACGTGGGCAAAATACCATGGTATTTATTTTAGTAACATGTGTTAGTATGTTGTCATTCAGAGAGCTTATAAATATAGGACCAAAAGCAGGATATAGCAGTGCTTATAAAAGTAAGATGGTGGGTTTGCATTTTGAGCTCAAAAGTTTTGTTAGCCAAGCTAAAATGTCTTGTGAGTAATTCACTGTAAATATTCTACTACCAATAAAGGAGTTTGGAGAAAATACTTGTTTGACCTGTATAATATAAGAAATTACGAGTGTTTTTTATGCTTCCTATGAACCAATGTGAAACCAGTTTTTAAGTTTTGTTATTTTTTGTTATGAATCTATATACTGTATGCATATGTGGTGTTTCCACATGCATGTGGGTATCTGCACTAGGCATACATAAGCAAAAGCAAGAATGGTCAGCCTGGAGGCTTGCTTTATCATACTCTGCCTTATTCCCTTGAGACATCAGAAATGTTTCATTGAAAGTAGAACACAAGAGTTTTGACTAGACTTGCTTGCCAGAATTGGTGATCCTTAAATCCGTACCTCTCTACAGCAGTAGGGTTACAGAAGTAGAGGCCATCATGCTAGACTTTTCATCTGGATCATGGGGATCTACATTGAGGTCTCACCCTTGTGAATCATCCACTTGTATCTTTGACATCATTTCCTTAGCCATGTAAAACCTTTGTGTATAATTGCATTTCACATTAATGTCCAAATCTGTATTCCAAGTTATTCATTATGATTGTCATAACATAGTGACATCTATAGCTAGCAGACTGGAGTTGATGGGAAGAACTATTCAATCACTTAAATTTTCATAGTAGATGGATTCATAATATGCATGTCTGGAAAGAATTGAGATTTCAGCTTTAGAATTTAATGTTTAAAAAACACAAGGAATTACCCTATGCTGGTCTCAGAGCATGGCTGGGTGCCACAAAGACTTGAACACTTTTTTTATTACTGGAAGTTTAAAACCTATGTTCTTATGACTGCACTGCTTGAAGATACTTTCTTGACTTTTTGTATGATTTTCCACTTGTTACTCTTCAGTCAGTTGATCTCAGTCACTTGATTGTATGTTAAGTGTTATCAGGATAGATGAACAAGTGTTTCCTTATAAATTCATACTTCTTACATATAGTGGATAGGAAGAGAATGTAAATAATAACTCATGATGGTGCTAAATATAGATAGGAATTTATAATCAGAATGACTTTGATAGCACTTAACTGCAGTCTCCTGTTCAACTATCTGTATCCATGACAACCTAACCATTTAACAGTCAGGTTCAATTTCCATTCATCTTACATAAGAACATCCTTCCTCAGAAATTCTAAAAATTCCTGCCATGTGGTATTTATTGTAACATAAAAGTTAAGTAAGTCTAGCTAACCTCATGTTTTACGAACAATAATTTAATAGTAAGAAAGTTGCATCATTTGGAAATAAAAACAAAATGATAACATGAAGAAATAAAAGGAGTCACACAATTGTGAATGAATTAGCTACAGGGAGAAGCCTTGGGAATAAGGAATTACAAGGTATAAACAAGAGATAAAAATGGAAAAGCTGTAAGAGAGTCATGGGATAATGGAAAGAAAGATACACATTGTTAAATCAGACAGTCAGTTTGGTTTTTAGACAGAATAAACAACAACCTTGTTCTGATATATGAAAAACAATCTAGGGCAGCATTTCCCAGTAGATGTCTTCATCTACTTTGTCTTTAAAGATATTTTCAAATATTTTGCTTGGGGAAAAATTCTCTGTTCCAATTTATGTTCTCATTTGTGAACATAATATTTTAAAGCATTTGAAATAAAATTGCTTCCATGTTATTCTCACCTTCTATTTGTCAATCATAAATTGATGTGTTTACTCCTTCATAAGTTTTTTAGGAGAACATTAAGATCAATTTTTGTTATATCAAATAATAGTGAAAATAATTGTTCAAATATTCTCCTATAGCTCTTATTTAAAATAAAAAACCATACTGATATTTACAATATAGCTGATGCCTTGTGTTCTGCCTTTTAGAGCCATTCAGTTCACATAAATAATACTTTCTCAGAACAAGACACATGGAAGTTACAGTCTGTTGTCTTTGCTGATATGACAAGAATCTTCTAACTTTTGCATCTGATGAAGTTAACTCGCACAGACCAGAATGAAGACTTTTTATAAGAGGGCATTCATGGGAACAGACACAACTAGGAAACTTGCTTGGGGAAATTGTGTTCTTCCAAGGTTTTCCATTAAATATATGCATTCTTTATTATCCATTATGAGTTGGGTAAACTATAATACTGAGTTAACTAAATAAAGCAAAATCTGGAATTAAGAAATGTCTACAGTTATTTCTACCTGATTTAGAAAAAAAGTTACAAAAATGAATACATAGAAAGAATTACTGAAGGAACAGCTGTTGCTCTTTATTTTTTCTCACATCTATGTTCTCAAAGTAGATCAAGACACAGACAGTGCTTTTGCAGTTAATCTGAAGTTGTCATTTAATAGTGACTTATTAAAATTGAAACTATTTCTTAATTCATGTCAATATTTTCATATATATATATTCTATAGGACTTGTACATGAACACAATTTCAGAATTTTATATGCAAAAATTTTATGATTACACTTATATTAGTTCATTGACATTTCTGTTTTAGTATGCCTATGGGGTAATAATAATATATCCCTGTGATTTTTAGACTATTGCCCTTTCAAGTCCTACAATTTCTTAAATATAAATTTCAGTGGCTAATGTCTAAATTCATGGCTAAGAAATGCAGTCAATTCTCAATATCAGCTATGTTATAAGAAATGGAGACACAAACAAATATCCTGTCTATTATATTTGTTATGATTAATGACAACATTTAAGTGTGGTAAAAATCTGAAGATGTTTTGGTCTAGGTGATTTCATGATACGAAGGGGCAGAAGAAAGTTATAAATAGAACATAATTTATTCTCAACAGTACTAAATCAGTGAAGACCACCTAAACACCCAAGTTCGATTTACTTAAATAGTTAACAAAAATTTATTGCAAGAGATATATTTCACTGAATTTACAGATTCAAGGAACATGGTACAAAACAAATAAAGTCATCAGCTTTGTCTAAACATGAAATAGGTGCAAATACACAAAGATTAGAAAAACAAGGAGCATACTTTACAACATAAATTACAGTACTATAAATATATTTTATGTACATTATGCATACTTTTAAGACATCATTTAAATATACAGCATATATTGTATTGATTCTCAAACTATTCAGTGCTTTAATAATATTATATATCAGAAACTTTAATAATTTATTAGGATTATTACACTCACAGTAAACGATTTGAAATCAATAAGGAAGGCCAACTTTGGCCAATTTATTCTGTCAGTTAAATAGCCAATGATGCACGTAGATAAACACCTACTCATATATTTATTCTTTTCTCTTTATGGTGGAGACTAAAAGAGAGGCTGCAGAGGAATGACAGTCGGGTGTGGGGAAAGCAATGAAGGAAAAAGTGCATGGGGTAAAGGTGGAAAAGCCAAGTGGCTGGGGTGAAGAACTGAAGTCGGAATGATTGGCATCTGAGGAGAAGCAACCAAAGCTGGCTGACTGCCTGGACAAAGCCTAGGTCCTACAGTTCCAACGGAGATCTGAGGTATAGATGTTCTGGTGAGAGCTGGGACTTGGGGAAGAAACTGTTGGTGTGGTTGAAGCACTTTGAAGGTTCCTGCTGCTGCGGCTGCAGCTGCAGCTGCTGCAGCTGCAGCATGATGCTGTAAAACAGTGTGGTGGATAGTGGTAACAGAGGTAGAACAAAAGGGCCGCTGCAAAGACAAAGGCTGCACAGGAGTGCTAGGAGGAGGCAGGGGAGCAGGAGGAAAGGTAAATTTGACCTTGTTGGTCAGTATGTTTGGCTGAATAATGTGCTGGTAGACCTCGCACGGTAGATGTTTTAACTTGTCATGGTTTTCTAGTGGAATCAATAATGCTTGCTCTGGTAAAGTTAATGGAGCCAGGATTTGCTCTGTTGTTACAAAGGCATGACCACTGACATGTGCTTCCTTGAACTGTAATGGGGGTTGTGTGCTAAGGATTCCAGAATTGTAACAGAGCCACTCTGTTGATGCCTCATTCATCTTTCCCTGTGGAATGGTCTCAGCCAGTTCATAACGGCAAATGTAAGATTTAGTCTGTGAGTTTTTAAAGTTCCTTTCAGTATTAGGCACCTTGAAAGGAATTTGCTTTTCAATATTGTTTGTTGTCTGGTTTCTTTGATTTTGTTCAAGTAAGGTATTATCATTTGAGTCATTTGAAGGGGCCTCTGCTACTTGCACCGATGTAGTGAGGTTATCAGTAGCCTGTGATAAGTCACATGGGATAGTCTCCATTACTGCATGCCCACCTTTGCCACTGGTTTCAGAAGAAAGTGGATTGTAAGGATGTAACAACACTTTGTTTTCTGTCTTCTCTGTTTGTTCTGAGTTCTTTTCAATACTTATATTTTCTTGTGGTTTTATTTCCTCTATTTTGTCTTCTCTTACTAAGCCATCCTGCTGACTCAAAGAACAGCTCTTCATGGAATAATCTAAATTGTCATTGATTTTCAAAGCTCTACCTCCAATGTGAAATCTACTTCTTTTTCTCCTTCGTTTCTTTTTTGGCTGACAGGGAGTAACTAAAGCACTTGGTGGCCTCAAATAATCATCTGCTAAATGATTCGGTTGATTTAAACTTTCATTGGATGAATAAGAACATGAATGTTGTCTGCGCTTTCGATGAAATCGTTCTGCTTCATTCATGAGAGAATTGTAACCTCTTTTAATAGGCTGATTCTGACTGATCGCATCACTTGGACGAATTAAGCACCTGTCATCCCCCTGACAGCTTGAACTTCTAGCTTTCCAACAGCAGTATGTTGTGGAATATGTTAAATTTTGTTTCCCAGAATGTATGCTTGATGGATTTTCTTGTCCATTTACAACTATTGTGTTTTTTCCTTCATGGTTTTGAGAACTAATAGCATTGTTGTTAGATTCAGGGTTCCATGTTGCTTTTATTTCATTTTTGTTTAAATTTATAGATCCTGCATTGGGTCTTTCATCGGGTAGCTGATGCAAGTCTGACCATTGCTCTGAATTTCTTTGCTGGCTTTCAGGAACTGGTTCCTGTGCATCCTTCCTTGTTTCCTCGGTGTTCCGGCTGTCCATTGCTGCTTTGCAATAACTTTCAGGATCTTTGGTTGTCTCTCCATGATGATGGTGACATAACTTTCTTCTTTTTTTCTTCCATCTACTCTTATGGAACCAGTGTTTACAAGTCTCTTTCAACCTGATTTTGTTGTATTTCTCATTTAGAGTAACACGTTTATTTTGATTCCTAGTAAAAATGTATTTGTTTGCTTTTCTGGTCATACAGGAAATATCCTTATACCTCTGATCCACATTCTCATTTTGTTCTAAATCATAACTTTGAGACAGAATGTGGACAGCTTGAAGAGCAGTAACATTTGTTTGATCATTTTTATTACTGCTAATTTCATCATTTGTGACTCCTGCAATTGGAACATCACTGCAATTAGCATCTGGCCTCTTGCAAAAGTCCTCCTTCTTTTGAGAATTAAGGTCATTTAAGGTCATCTTATTTTTATGTTGATTGTTGTTTAATTTAGTCGACTTGAAATCAAAACAGAGCGGATTACAGCTGTAAGATATTGATGGCTCTGTTGTTGTATAAACAAGCATTTCTGATGGCCATTGAAGCACTGTAGATCCAAGTTTGTTAAGTACAGGTACAAATGGGTCACATTGTCTTTTACATAAATCTGGTCTTTTTTGAAACCTTATGTTTTCCTCAGCAGTATTTGAAGAACTCAGTGGTTCACGCTCATTTTTTTTTCCAGTCTCTATTTTGACCACATCATTAATCTTAGCGCTTTCCTCTGTGGTAGTTTGGGCTGGTGTGCAGTCATTAGGCACAGGAGTAATCTTTTCAATGAAGTCAGGGATGTTTTCACTCACAGGTACTTCCTCATGAACAATAACATCTACCATTGATATTTGATCTTCAAATGGTGCTGAATTTTGGCAAGTGTCTGCATCAGAACGTGCAGGGAGTTGAAGCTGGCAAGAGGAAGTCAACAGTGTAGTTTTGTCATTAGAGATGTCTTTCATCTCTTCCATTGGAGCAGTTGCTTTGTCAGGAGGCACCGCCTCTGGTGGATAAAAAGAGTTAGCTTTCTCTTCGGAACCGAGAAGCTCACATGTTGGTGACAATAGTTGAAGATGACAAGTGCTGGGGACAAATCTAGTTTTCCTGCCCAATTCTTTCTCCACAGAGGACTCATCGCTGTATTCAGAGAAGGCTGCAGCTGATGACTCCAGCTTCACAGATGCTTTCTTTGGAAAAGCAAAGGAAAAGCCAATTCGGTGTCTGTGGATGCCCTGAACTTGATCCCCAGGCTGGCAATTATTGGCCTTACAGTTACTTGCACTTTCCATTTCTGCAGAAGCTGCTGTGACATCTTTTCCTTTCTCTTCACTGTAACTCAAATCTGGCTGGATATTAACTGAATCTAGGATCTCTCTTTGGGAGACTTCATTGAGATTTTCTCGCACAGTAAAGGTTGTTGACTTGAACATGGGGCCACTTCCTGGAGCACTGCAAAATGAGGGGGGTGGTGTAAGTTAAAAGGAGATTTAGTAGAAAACCTTTTAATAGCTCATTTCTTAGATATATAATTACACTTTTGGGGGGAAATTATTTTAACATTTTATTAATCACGTTGTTTGATACTTTAATACATGTATTTAATGAATTCTCATTTCTTGATGCCAAGTTCTTTAATGTCCTTTCTGTCAAGGTCAAAATCTTATACCTCACAATATCTAAAAGTCCCTCTCCCCAGTTCCTAGATTTCTGTTTTTGTTTGTTTGTTTCATGTTATGCTTAGTTAAGCCAGAATCACTTTTTGTACCCATTGGATTAGAAGTGTTTATTGGATCGTGTCTTGTGTGTGTGTGTGTGTGTGTGTGTGTGTGTGTGTGTGGTGTGGAGAGTACACAGATGAAGACAATGATTCTCCTAGTTCCTGAGTCTGTCAGTGGCAGACAATTCAGCAATGGGTATGGGTGTCCTCAGAGTTCCTCCTTCTCTCATGTCTCAATATTGATGAACCCATTATTTGCAAATGCCACACCTGTCAAGAATTTATGACTGCAATTTCATTGTTTGCTTTAAAGTTATTTCACAAGGTTCAATTACTTTTACCAGTGTTTCAGTGTCATTTTTGTTGCTTATCATTGTTGGGGTAACCCTGAGTTATTGTCTAGAAGTTTTCTATACAGCTGCGAACAATATACAGGACATTATTTTACTTTCAGGTTATAGATTCCCAATCAACTTTTTCTACCCCAATCGCCACTGCATAGAGTGTTATAAAATTCTTTATAGTAAAATTAATTTAAAATTGCAATAGTTTTCACCATTGATCCTATAAAACAGAGACCAAAGAAACAGAAAAAAACAAACAGCACCTTAATGAAAACTTTAGAAAGGCTAAAAATGGTTTAATGACTCACTTCAGCCCAATTTCATTAAATGTGCTTTTGCCTCATCACCTGGTGGTCAGCTAAGTTAACTAGGAAAAAGCTATGGGCTTTTGGAATTGCTAGGTTAAAAATTTAAAATTTCTTTGAAGTTGTAAGTTATGTTATAATTTGTCATACCACACGATAAATACTATTTACCTAAAATATGAATTATATTTCATCTGTATTTGACAGAATAAATACTGTGTTTAGATTTTTAAAAAGTGATTTGGACTATACGTGATATAGGAAATCCCTAAACCTTACCTTTGTACTACCAATTGCCTTAACAGAAATTCCAATTCATTATTTGTTTTTGGAATTTTTTTAAATTTTATTTATTTTTAGAAAATAAAGTCTCTTTTTTTATGTATCCCCTTGCTCTCTCTCCCTTCCCTCTCCCAATCCTTCCCTGCCTGTCTACAGCCTCTCTCCTCTCCATCCCCCCATCCCTTCCCCCAAAGGGGCAAGAAGTCCCAAGGTGGATCAACTCAGCATCCACTCCAGGCAGGTCCAGTTTCCTCATCATACTGTCATGTCTGGGATTTCAAATAGCCAAATATTATAGTCAATTTTTAAAATCACTAACAGAGTGTACTCACCTAACTTGCTTCTAAATAACATTGCCTTTTTCTTATGTACAAAACTAATGGAGTTGTGTATGTGTGTTTGCTTTTGTACAATGAAAAACATTGTCCATTGAAAGTTTTAATGAAGATTGGTAATATAAATATTGTTTATAACTTATAAATACAGCTGTCTTATATATCAGAAGGTATGTGGCAAATTCTATTTCTAGATCATTATATTGTATAATAAGTAGGTTCCATGATTCTATGGAGCCTTGATTTGCATCAACTCTGCATCTAATGCCTCAGCAGTAATAGACCTCATTTACTATAGTTAAACAGTGCTTTCTTCAAATAATTCTACACAGGATTTAAAAAGTGCATTCATATTGTTTTCAATTTTAAATTTCTAAAATTGTTTTATTGGTCAAAATATTACATACCAATATTCCATAAGAAATTAATTCACCATGAAATCTTTGTTATAGACAGTAATAAGAGAAACTTCATTTGTTGAGAGAAATAAGGGCACATCAGAAGTGATCTTCTTTTAATAGCATTGCCCTGGCTGGGCTTGTGAGGTCTGAATTATTACTCTGTTCACAGCTAACAGCTGCTCACTCTGAGAATCAGGTCAAAGTTTAAGAGCTGTGAACTTCTAACAGTCCAGCTATAGTTTATTCACAGGGAAACTAATTTTGAGCTGCATCTGAAGTGTGCAGTATGTTACTGACCTCTCTTTTCAAATTTAAAAGAAATTTCAAAAACAAGTTATTCAAATTATCATTTCAAAATAATATAAGATCTTCTCAAAATTCTCTTTTGCCAAGAGTTAAGAGATAGTGCTATGCTCTCCTTCTCAGTCGAATGGTTGCATTTCATGAAGAAATGGGAGAGCTTTCAATTAAGATGGCTTAGATACAAGTCTCTACTGATGCAAAATTTACTTTTCTAGGCTGAAATTACAGTAATTTTCAAGTTTCAGTGAAATGTGCATTAAACAGGTATTTGAATGAAATTCAAATTACTCTTTACTTCTATAGAAGTCCTTGCAAACATGTATGCCTTTTTCTATGTACTGAAATAAATAGATTCATGCCCTTTATTTCTGCTTCTGCAGCTCTGTTTTAGGTGTATTTTAAGGAAAGTTAACATTTCATTACAGACTCACCACACAGTTTCCTTTCTTAGCTCAGCCAGCTTGTGAAGACGTTGGAGTGCCTTTTCCTGTTTTCTTTCATCTTTCCTGGATTTAGATGCTACATTTCGAGCAAATTCTCTCTGTTTCAGTTCTTTGAGCCTCTATTAAAACATATGGAAATAATTAATAGTATTTAAGTCTAGAGCATCTATAAAGTTATGTCATTGTAGGGATTTTTCAATACATTGACAGCATCAATCAAAACTTACAAAAAAAAATTTTCTTCTACTTCGGCTTGCAAAAATGCCCAACCATGTAATTATATTAGAGTAGAAGTTGCATCTAGGCTTTAGGTATAAGTTACTGGGAGGGGTGGGAAGGGGAAGGGAGTTTGAACAAGGGAATACATGGATAAAAATCAGATTTTATTCATAATAAGAAAAATAAAATAAATTTTAAAAAATGGCAACCTTACTTCTTTTTGATCGTTATCTTCTAAGTATCTTTGCTTAATTTGGATGATGCATTAGAGACTTTTTAAGCCCCTAAGCTTCAAACAAATTCATTACATTTATGGATTTGGGTTTTAACTAAAACCCTTTATTTGAATGTGCTATGCACTAAGATTTAATGCAATAATACCTGAGGCACATGACTTTTATCGATGTGATATTTTATATAGCCTTTCTCTCAAACATCAGGTACTTTTCTCAAATCAAGATCTCAGAGAAAATTATATTTTTTTCAGAATACATTATGTTGAGTATTTTTTAAATATGTAGTCAAGAAGATTACTTTCTAAATTGAAGACCAGAAAACAAATGCAAACTCACTGGAAGAGAAACAATAAATAGTCACATGTATGAAGTGATTGTGGGAATATCAAAAGGGTTCATTTTCAGTTATTGTCACCACTGGTTTCTTATGAAGATAATGTTTAATTATAAAAATGATTGAAATAGTATTTTTTCTCAATAGTTTATAGTGTGAGGAAATAATAAGTCTCATTTTCACAGTAGCATGGCTATATTTTTATGATCTTGAATAAAATTTTGATAAATACTGTATGCATATTCACTGTAGCCTTTTATACAAAAAGCCTACTCAAAAATTATTTATTAAAGTTTTAGGTAAATTATGTGTATTATTTGAATCAATCAAGTGTGTATTGATATTTGTCACAGACTTAACTTTTAATTCCTTTAATTTAATCTATACAACATCATGTAACATTACCCACTTGGTTGATAGACACAGAATCATGTTCAAGTTACTTCTATTATTTTTTGATGAATTTTATATATAGGTATACACATTTAGAATATAATAGCCTGACAAAAATGTACTGCTCAATTTTAAAAATTAGTATTCCTTGGTCATTTTTCGTTCTTAGAAGTGAAGTATATATTAAGGCTCCAAAAGACAGAGATTTTTATTACTTTAAATAAAATCGTTAGTAAAATGTTAATTTTTACATTCATACATACAATTTTTACATAACAAACAATTGTATTAAACATATATAGCACATATATGTATGTAAAATTAATAGTATACATATCATAAAACAGGGTTGATATAGTAAGTGTAAATTCCACTAAAAAGATAAAATAACAATGCTTCCAGTATCAGAGAAAGTGGGTTATGACTATGAAGAGGACATTTTAAATTCTGTAAGATTAAAAATTTGCTTACACTCTTTTACTAACATCACTTTTAAAATAGCAAATAAAACTTTAATACACTGGGAGAGTGTTTATTACAATGACAACATCAGAGCAAAGCTTTGTAGGAAGTAAGGAAAAATCTGTAGCTTTGTTTTCCAAACAAAGAAATAAGTAATCCCTTGAAGGAGGTAGAACAGTCCATGTTCATTGGATCAGAAGTCTGAAATGTTGATAATCTGTGGGCAACACCTGATGCTACTGGGCTGTTGGTTTATGGAGAAATGTAAAGAATGCTAATAATAGAAGACAAGATCTAGGTCTGGGATGCAATTACAATTTCTAAGTAGATCAATGCTGCATTCTTAGACATTGCAGGTGTCTGCTGATGACTGTAAAACTTTCCAAAGGATTAAATACCACACAACGTGTGCAGAGCAGAAACAACCATGAATATATAAAATCTTGAGTTATATATTGTCTGACATGGGCATGACCATGTCAAGGACTCAAGTCTCAGACCCATGAAGCAATTTAAAGGTCTTCCTTCCCCATTCCACTACATGAGCCAAGTCCATGTTCAGAGGGAAATGGCAAAATCTCTCTTCTTGTCCATGTGTTGGTGTTGATAGCAGATAGAAAAGGTCCATCTTAGCTTTCTTCACCTGAATGTTCTCAGCCTAAAGATTGCTTCCCTTTCCATAGACCCTGCCTCCTTGTTTATCTATATGTAACAACTTCCCTTCTTGCTCATGTGTATAGAATAACCCCACCTCTACATTCAATTCAATATAGTAAACACTCTGTGTTTATGTGGTCCTTTGATTTCTCCAGCAGAGAGGCAAATCCATGCCATTCCCAGATTTTCTGTTTCTGTGTCTTGTGTGCATTTGTGTATTATTCATTCCTTCAAAATTTCCAGTGAGATCCAAGTCCCTCAGCCATTCTAAGAATGCAGCAATGGAATATCCTGTTGTTTATTTTGCTTGGAAAAAGATTAAAAAGAAACCCAGCTATAAAACTATATACTAATTAGTGAACTGAAGCTAAAGGAGGATATACTAAGTTATCATTTATCTATCTAATTATCTATCTATCTATCTATCTATCTATCATCTGTCTCTTTCTTTCTTTCCTTCTTTCGTTCTGTCTGTCTGTCTCTCTATCAAATCTATCATCTCTCTCTACTGTCTACAGACACACCCACACCCACCCACAAACACCCCCCCACCCCACCCCCACACACGGGGGGGGGTATTTCCCTCACACACACACACACACACTTTGTTCCATGTATGGTGTGAGCTTTGTCTCTCTGTAGAGAATGCCAATGAATACAAATTTTCACATTGAATGAATATTCTAATTTGTTGTTCCTGAGGCTCATTATAAATTAAGGCCCAGTGTGAAAATATCCACTCTTCTATTTCATTAATAGAATTCTAATTTAATCCCTACTAACTGAATTGTCAGCAAAGTCTCTGAATTGAATGACCCTATTTTCTTTGTGCTCCCTCTCTTCCTCCTTCCCCCTCCTTCTATTTTTCTCCCTGTCCCTCTCTCTTTGCCTTCTTTCTTCTTTCTATTTTCTTTCTTAATCTTTAAAGAAGAAAATTTTATTTTCTGTACTTAACATTGATCCTCGATCACTGTCAGTGCCAAATTGTGATCTCAATAGTTCAGCCAGCAAAATTCTTGGTTGTTAGGCTTTGGTAAAGATATAATTGCTAAAATAAAAAGTAGAACTCAAGATTATATGAAAGTCTTGAACTAACTATTTAATTTGAAAATAAAAAGGCAAATTTGAGTTTTCTTTGATTTGTAGTTGAATAAAGTATATTTCTACTTTTTAGATGTTCCCTCTGGTAGTTCTTCTCAGATCTATGTCTTCACAAACAATATTAAAGTATTGTTCAATATTTTTCTTCTATGACATGCTTCTAGTGATATCTTTTAGGACAGAACTAGTCAATATAAAATAAACTATCCATGTAGAACATTAGTAAAAATGGCTTCAAGTGTTTTTCATTTTATAAGTAAATTCATTACTTGTTTCCTTCAATACATCAGCAAATAGTTTTATATTTCACTGTTATTGTGATATTCAATGATACTCTTTCCAAAAATTTAAACCTTGCTTTGAATTTAGAATTGTTTTCATCAAAAACTGTTTCAGTGGCTTTTAAAAATCTAAGTATGCTTTTTTACCTTATAGGAAAGTAATAGCCTCAAAGAGAAGTAATAGTGTCAAAGAATCAGCATCTGCATTTCCTAAATCATTTAGCATTCTTGAAATACACAGTGAAGTGCAGAGTGATCTATTAGAATGTTAGCAAATACATTCTTCAGAGATGGTATTCTAGTGGCTGTTATCAGACTTCAAGGTGTAATTTCCTTCTAGTCATTATTTAATCAATGGCATTATGCTGAATGATACTATGGAACTCTTTTTACTTTTTTTCAAATTTCATTTCCCATTACTATCATGAATTTGTATCACTTGGACTTTTCTCCTGGCAGCTTTAAAAGCATCTAATCTCTTAATGGCATATCAGATCTGAACAATATCTTTTCCCCAAGGCCTCTCATTCTTTAGATTCTATTAACTCAAGGTTCTCTTTGTGGATAAAAACCTCATTTTAATTCTAATATAAAAGTCTTGGCAATCAGTGTGTGTTCTGTCTAAAACTGATTTTCCAACTATTGAGTTCATTTTCTTAAGTGCTGGATCAGAAGTGTCTCCTGCATTGTAAGTGCTTATGAATGCTTATCAAATTGAACTGGCACAGGATGGCTGTGATTAACTTCCTCTTACAATAGGAGGCTTTGAAAATTTGCTAACAAAAATCTGGATAAGATCTTTAGTAGTAGAATGAGAGCAATAGAAACTTGATTGTAAGAGACATGGACATGATTATTTTCAAAAGACACAAGCTACATGAATAGGCAGAAAATGATGGATGATTGATTTATGGCTCAACTTTATAAATATATCCTATGTATCTATTACCAACAGTGTTAAGAATTAAAATACATTTTATATTCTTGAACTGTAGTGTCATTTTTTTAAAAAAAAAACAGCATACTAATACTGTACAGCCTAACAAATTAGGTATATATATATAGTGTAAAAATATGCATGATATATTTATTTTCATAAGGTAAACAATCATGTTGCTTTAATTGTTAAATAAACAATATTTGATTTATTTTCTTACTAACATTTTTAGTTGACTAAGAAGAGAACCTGAATTTAAACTTGATCTCAAAGGCTGAGATGTATTTTATAACAAAAGTTATTCTTTATTGTATTATCATCCTACAAAATTGTAGTAAGTAGATCATCCCAGATGTTTACAAAACCTTTGAACATTCAACAGAAATAAATATATTCAATAATACTGATTAAATTAACCTGGAATTTCTATAGCTATGATTCTTACAATGCAGTTAGACTATACCAGGTGGTCTGCTTTGAATTCAAATTATATAGCACCAACACCACACAAACACGGCAGGACTTTCCCTCTGGGACCTAATATTCCAATTGGGTTGTCCAGTTACCTGGGCAAAAGAATACTACTTGGGAAAGTCCATTTATCCGAAGAGATGCTTAGGAGATAGGAGAAATAATCACATCTTGATGCAAATGTGTTTTTCCCACCCTGAAGCCCTACTCTTTGTATAGTCTGTCCTGTAGCTGAAACCATGCAGCTCTGATAAACTCATCTGCTTTTCAGAGTTACACAGAAACATGTAACTTATCATTTTTCTTTGTTTCACTAAATCTACCTTTCTTTCTTTCAGATAACTTTCAAATCTGCCCACAGTTTCCTGAACACTCTAAGATTTCTTAATATTTATCACTAAAGTTATTTCACCTTCTTTCTACCATAGGACTGTGTACAAAAAACATTATCTTCTTTCTTCCTCTTCTTTGTCCTT
Organism: Sigmodon hispidus; assembly: GCA_004025045.1. Taxonomy (NCBI): domain Eukaryota; kingdom Metazoa; phylum Chordata; class Mammalia; order Rodentia; family Cricetidae; genus Sigmodon; species Sigmodon hispidus. The sequence goes on along the minus strand of PVIH01008793.1, from coordinate 30,697 downwards.
CTCCAGGAAACTGTTTAGATTAAGTTTGCCTGCCCTAAAGAAGTTTTGTTTGTTTTTTTTAACTTTAATTGTCATCAAGCTTCCATCTGGGACCATACTTAAATTCTTTCACCAAAAGGACTAAACTCTTTAGATGTTGGCCCCCACCAGGACTCTTCTAGGACATCCTGCTGCTGGGGGTGTTATGGAAGATTATGCAGCTTTGTGTCTGAGGACCCTTCACGTGTTCCAGCAGATCACAGATGGGGTTAATTTTAGGACAAGCTGAGTCATAACCCTTGGTCTGGGCTTAGGCAGATGTATTGTTGTTCCATCAGATGAGAAATGGGGACAGCTCTCCCATGATCACAATTTTAGAGAACAGAGGCTTGGCGCTAGACCATTGACATTTTGCAATGAACACTTACAACTAGAGATATATGAACAAAGGGGTATCTGGCATGACTTGCTGGATAGCACTGGAACTTTTAATTCCTTCCTTTTTAATTTTTTTCCATTTTTTTTCTCTTGACTTTTGTTGTATTGGGGGGGATGTAGGAGTGGAGGGTGGATGTTAAGATACATGATGTAAAAAATATAGAATAATAATATTTCAAAAGACTAAATTCCCAAAAAGCAGATCAGCATCATGTAGTGCTCCAATTGGGGCACACTCAAATTTCTAATAGTCTATATTAAGTCTATAATATATATACATATATATATTTTAAACACATTCACATATATGTTGTATAACTTTTATTGTTTTTAAAATATTAGTGAATGGTTGTCAAAGTGATTTACAAATTTGAATGTTGTAAAAATTTAACAACTAAAGATTAACATATAGCTCTTCCTCTCTGGAGGAACTAAACTCATGTAATCATACAGGTTTTGTTCCTAACATATTTGATAACTGTAAGGGACATTGCCCACTGAAACATCTTGACATACCTGACTAAGAACAATCTACTATTAATAGCATCTCCAAGCCCAAACTATGAAAACTATGCATATTTGTATTCTATGATAAATGAATTTCTAGAATGTTGAAGAGAATTTTGCAGTTTATATGTGTGTATTCACATTATATATATATGTGTGTGTGTGTATGTGTATTTACAAATCCATCTTTTATCTGTGATATTAGTCTCTGTTGTGGCATTAATTTTTAAAATGTAAACATACGTAATTTGTTGAGTTATATCTAGAGTATGGGCTGGAAGTTACCAAGCACTGGTGTTCACCTAGGGGTAAACATAGGTGCATTTAAAAGTAAGTAAGCATAACACATATTACTATGTAAGCTTTAGTAAACATAGCATAGATTCTTACTGCAATGTGATGCAACTTAGACACATTCAAAAATCTAGTCACTGTTAGTAGTATGAAAAGTTAAAAAAAAAAAAAACCTTATTTAGTTACCAGTAAAACACTCATCAAAAATATGTGGCTGAAAAATACTGTTTTAAAGTTATAGATACAAAAATACAGTTCATTTTCTTATTTTCTACATAAATTATCACCTTGTTGACCTGAATTAGCTTCACCAGAGTGACATTACAAATAATTTTTGAACTAATATATGGATGATTTACAAATGGCACTTTTTGGATAATTGCTAAACTTTTTAGCATTTTCTGTTTGTTTCTAACTTCAGTCTATAATGATCTTAGATGCCGGTAAAGATACATATAAGCCTGTTGCAAGCTAAGATTTCACACACTATCCTTGGACATTACCAAGGTTTCTAATCACAAGCACAACTAAGTTTTGAAGCCAAAATTGACATTTTTCTTCCTTTGATCTAGGAGTCAGTAGCCCATTTTAGGTGACACAGATACTGCTTTCTATTAATTATCATAAATTAAATGGACACCTCTGAATCTACTTTTGCTCTCCATTCTGATCACTGATTCAGCAAATCTGTTTGCACCTCCTCTTAACTCATGGTAATAACAAGCTTTACATGTTCTTCCTTCAGAATCACACATGAGGGTAAAGAGAAACTTCTAAATAGAACTGATAGAATATTTAAATAAAAATCTCTAGGTTGATCTAGTAACAAAAGTTCTTGCTTAAATGTATTGTTCTGGGAATTTAACTTGTCATTGATTGAGTTTCAAATCAGTATTGGGAGAAATAATCTCAAAGAATTGCTTGTCAGGGCCCTTAATTCCTCCATAGCCTTCAAATACCTCTCCACTGCTTAAGCCATTTTCTTTCCTTTTTCTTTCTTTCTCTTTCTTTCTTTCTTTTTTTTTGGGGGGGTGGTGGTGGCTGTTGAAGAGATGTCAAACAGTGTAATCTGTCCATTTTCAATGCTTCTCTATTCATTCCCATAGAACAACATTTTTTAATAAATAGTTCATTTAACTTTACTTTATGTGCATTCCTGTGAAAGTGTCAGATCTCCTGGAACGGGAGTTACACACAGTTATGAACTGCCATGTGGGTGCAGGGAATTGAACCAAGGTTCACTGGAAGAGCAGCCAGTGCCCTTGACCTCTGAGCCATCTCTTCAACCCCCCATAGGACAACTTTTAAAATTTGTTTTGGATCCAGAAGAATGCTCCCTGCCCAGTATCTTCTATATCAGAGAAGAATGCTTATATCATTAGAAGTAATGAAAGCAGTACTCTCTCTAAAGACCTCAACTTTATGTAAAACACTGGAAAAATATGTTTTATAAGTGTGTGTGTGTGTGTGTGTGCGCGCGTGTGCACGCGCGAGCATGGTGCTGTTAATTTCTAAATTGATACTTTGTTTGCTTGATAATTTATTTTTCAAGACAGGGTTTCTCTGTGTAGCAATGGCTGTTTTGAAACATACTCTGTAGACCAGGCTGGTCTCTAACTCATGAGTGTTGGAACTAAAGACATCTGCTACCACCAGCCAGCTTTCTTGGGTGATTTGAAATTAATCTACAACTTACTTTTCTTTATAGTAAACCATGTTTTCAACTTAGAAAATGTAAATACAAATATATTCATTTCTATAGATATCAGAATTATTATTAAATATATTTCAAGGTAACCTATTTTAAATAATAGGGCAATAACATCTATGAGAAATTAAGAATGAAAATTTTCTGATATTCAATAATTTATTGATACCAAAGCCACATATTGCACTTACAAATTTATTTTATTCATAATCAATTTTCTTCTGAATAACTTAGATTTTATGATACTTTCTATAAAGTTTTTCAGAAGAAGAAAAAATAGAAGCATAAATAACTCTAAGTAAGAAAAGCAAATAACAGTTATAAAAAAAATGTTTCCCAATGTAGATGTTTCATTAGAAACATGTTTGTTGACTTATGATGATTAGCAAAGTACAATAAAAATAAAACAGAAAGGAAATATATGTAATTCCAAAGGTATTACCAACAAAGTAAGTGAAATTTTATGAAGAAGAGATACTGAAATGGCTAAGAGAGTAAACATGACTTTTTGGAATATTTGTGTAATCCATATTTAAAAATACAGATGCAGTGATACACATCTTTAATCCAGTATGTCATTGCTATAATAGACAGAAACAGAAGAATCATCTGTGGGAATTTTGATCTCCAGAGTCACCATTTTGCATTGCAGAAAGCATTATCTCTGTATGCCTTCTATCAGTTTATTTCCTTGCACAAATAAAAGCCTTTCTTTGAGATAGAACCTCAAATCATCCAGATGCTATGGGGCAGTTATCTAGAGTATGAAGTGCAACAGAATCAATAAAAAAGTGGAAAGAAATAACTGATTTCTAAAAGAATTCTTTGTTCTCAACAAGTACACTGTGGCATAGGAACACTACCACATAAACACACATAGACAACATGCATGAGAGAGAGAGAGAGAGAGAGAGAGAGAGAGAGAGAGAGAGAGAGAGAGAGAGAAACAGAAACATAGAATGACTATAGCAAAATGTTACTATAGATTAATAGATCCAAAATAATAGAACATTGTTGTTGAGTTCAGTGCTTAAGTGACATCAGTAAAACAAAACTAGTATAAATAAGTATATTGTTTTCTTGTAATCTTGTCTCAAAATGTGTGCTAATTTATACTTAGAAATACAAGTCTTTCTTCTGGTCATGGCTTTCCTTTTCCTTAACACTGACTGATTTAATCCATACTCCATCACAAGAGCATGAGAAATAAGAGAACAGGCTCTATGATTTTCTTCTCTATTGCTGTGACAAAACACCTAGACCAAATTAAAAATGAAGTAAAACACTTATTATTGGATTTATGGTTCCATAAGATTTGGTCAATGAGCAGGTATGTGGTAGAGAGCAGGGAGCAGGCAGGTACGTGGTGCTGAAACAGTACCTAAGAGCTTACATCTGACACACAGCAAGAGGCAAAGAGAGAGAAACAACTGGGATAGCTAGGGTTTTTGAAACATCAAAGCTCACCCTAAGGTCACACCTTGTAATAGCTACCAGACAGTTCCAGGAACTTCAGGGACAATCATTCAAACATATGAGCCTGTAAAAGCAATTACCATGTAAACTGACACACAGCTTAGAAGTATGAAAAAGTTCATAAAGTTTGATACATTTATATAAAGCTAAATTCTAGCTTAAAATAAAACTTATAGTTTAGTTGTCTGTGATTCATGAGTAGTTTTAAATAAATATCAAACATGGAACTAGAAAGATGACTTGGAGGTTAAGAGCACTCATTGCTCTTTCAAAAGACCCTAATTCACATCTTGGCACCCAAGTGGCAGTTAACAGCTATCCATGACTTCAGAAGAGTTTATATCTATGGTATCTGAGACCTTCTACTCTCAATAGGTACCAGACACACATTCAGGCCAACACTGACAAAAAAACTAAAAAGAAAGAAATCCTACAAAAAAGAAGTATTAAAACTGTACAGTTTTTTTATTAAATATAATATAAAAATCAATAATGCATATATGTTTAAATTCTCTTGGATTGCCAGTTTTGAGAGGCTCAAGGGCTCTGGAAAAGCAAATCATATGTCTTTCCTCTGTTTTAAATGGAAAAAAAAAATAATATAACTTTTCAAATTATAAATCAAAGAAACTTCTCTTTTAAGCAGGCAAATATTATGCAAACAATCAAAATACACAGTTATGTAGCCTAGTTCCAAATCATACGTCTTTTAAAAATAAATAACAAAGTTCAAGAAATATTGTGGAAGAAGGGGTGGAATGGCTGGAACTCCAGAGAACCAGGAATTTTCCTGTGAGAGTATGTCTCTTTGGATCATCACAAGATATGCCTGTAAGTTTCAGCAAAATGACTGCCCAAAGATGAGCCGAAAAATATGACACAAGAACATGCCAGACTGGCAGGAGAAAAGCCCATAAAGCCTGAACTGTACACCAACAGCTACAGATAACCGAGGAAAACCAGGAGAGAGATGGTTTTCCCTAGATTGATTGTTGAATGCCAAACAGTCATCCTTGAAAGCATATATAGAGTGACATTATGTGAAGTGAATAGGTTTTATTTAGGAATATATATGTATATCTATAGAGAGTTATTTGAAGGAAAGAAAAGGGAGAAAAGTTGTTAAATTATAATATCAAAAATAAAATGAAATATACTAAATATAATGATATAATTTTGAAACAAATAGAGCAAAATTGGGCTGAATCACATAATACACACAAAAATATTGGACAATAAGACATATGGTACTATCATATATATATGTTATTTCTAATTCACCATTAATTTTATATGCTTACACACAGATATCAAGAAGTAATTTTTCTCAAGTGTCTCTGTAAAGCAGTTTTAATTTTTTTAAAAAATGTTCTAATTTGTGAATAAAACTCTTTCATTTTTATAGCCAAAAATTTCTTTGCAGGAATAATACATTCCAATAACCTGGACTGACCTCAGCTTCCTCTGGGGAAGAACAAAACAGCAAGCAGCAAGACGCTGAGTCTTGACTTGCTGAGGCGAAGGTCACTTCACTGCCTTTTGGGAGGTATTTCAGCCACACTGTAACCACTAAAGCAAAAATCAAGATGTTTGAGGGGCTATAACACTAAAGCAATCATTCCCTGTTCTGTCTCTCCATTGCATCAGTGTGACAGACTACTTACAGTGAAAATAGCTCTGAATTGCCGATAGGCAGCCAGGTGAGTGGACAGACTCAGTGTGACTTGACTAGAACAGCAGTTGAATAGGTCAAATTGCTTAGAGGAAAATCTTTTCTTTTAACCTGATGTTGAGTCTTTGATCTTTTCTTTTTTTTTTTTTTTAATCTCAGATACTAAAATTTAGAAGGATAATACACTACTGAAAGTGATTGCATTCATGTTTTATGAGTCACTTAAAATGTGAAATGAAATATAATTGTAGTATATTGACAATTACTAATTATGTACTATATTTGATAACTTTGAATTACTGAAATGTATATCTAGTCAAACCAATGAAATCTGCTCTTTTGTACCATATGCATGTAGATAATGTAATAGAACTCTAAGAGGAAAAAGATGATCAGACCCATCTCTACCAACAGTTGCTGTGAATCACAGTGAAGTACACACATGATTAAGCTCTTCACATGCATTTTACACACACACACACACACATTCTGTATTTTTTCATAGGTAGATGTACCAAGACTGTATAGTTTTAAAAAATGATATTCCTTGACGTATATTTAAGGCAATATAGTACCAGCAAGAATAATAAAGGTTACCAGAATATTGCCCTTAAACTTTCATTTTCTTAAAAATATTCTAAACTGTTTCTTTTTGATCAATACATATTATAATCATGTTATTTGTTGTGAGAGCAGATGATTATGGGTACCCAGGATAATGGGTACACAGTGAAAGAGACAGCATTGGAATATATACCAATTCTTAAAAGAGCTTTCTCGTTTCTTATATCGAGCTATTTATATTTTAAAAGTAATAGGTATTAGCCTGATACAGTGACACATGACTTTAATCACAGCATGTAGGAGGCTGAAGCAGGTGAAATTCTAGAGTTCAAGGCAAACTGGTGTACATACTGAGTTCTAGGACAGCGTATATATAGAGATGATGTCTCACAATGAAAATAATAGATGTTGTTGAAATGCATTTCAGAGTAATGGTTTGTAATCAGCGTGTCATTTTCCTGCCTGAAACGTTCTCCGTGTTGACAGAATCCTGTGCATCTTTGTGCTGTTCTCTGCCAGATGAGACTCTGCAGCTGTTAGCAGGGAATTCCCTACCACTTCTCAGTAGGGAACTCCAGACAGCAGAGAGGCGAGGAAGACTCCATACACTGAGACACAGGCTTTAGGAACAATACTGGGATCTATACTGGATTATCTATAAGAGGCCCACAATAGTATGACCATCAAATAGGCAGGAAAGAAGGACATAAGTCTTCTGGGACTTTAAAGGCCTCAGCCTGAGATATGTATGCTTTGAACTGATTCAACCTGGATCACTGCCAGTTTTGAATAGGTCTGAAGCATGCCAATCACCCCAAACATTGTGAAGGTCTCTTTCTGTCAGATTTAGGAGATAACTATGTTCTTATCAGCTTTATTGGCAGAAGTATTGTCTACACCAACTGTTCCTTGGTCTTAGGTAGCACAGCTTGTTGCAGACCTTTGGTTACAGTTGAATCTTAATGACTAGTTCTTCTTCTAGGCAGAGTTAACCCTGGTGAGGATTAGCCTCTATCTCAACAATTACAGTGTGCTAGTGTATCTCTGATGTTGTGTGGGTACTGTGAGACTCTAGAACAGAATATTCTAGTTTAAGTCTTATTGATATAAGAAAATTCTTCACAAAAAAGTATCCCACATTTGGGCAGTGCATGTGAGGCAGGATAGCATTTGTCATGAAAAGAAAGTACTAAGCATAAGACAATGTCTTATCAGTCAGTGCCATTTGCTGAAATTGAACACTAGGCAGATCTTAACCACTGCTCTCTCTCTATCACAGCCTAAGATTGGAGCATCCAGAACAGTTTTGGGGCCAGGTGGGGAAAAGCATCCTCATTCCATTAGAATTTTTGCGGTGGTCTTGTGCCTTGACAAAGTTATGCATCCCATGTCATTGTGGGTCTTTGTTCAACACTGTGTTGAAGTAGTCTCCAGGCTGAAGGTAAGACATAACAATCTGGACCAGGTCTTCCCATGGTCTATACTCCCATTGCTATTAGGAAACAAATACTGTACCGCTAACCACAGTGAGGAACACAGTCCAACCATACCACAGGAAGTAAGCTGTCAGAAAAAAACTTCCCTTACTAGATCCTCCTTATATTCATAGAGAATGGCATTCAGATGTATGCTGGGGACATTTTTGACCTTACATTGCCTTCAAGAGTGAACTAGCAACACTTGATCAATAGCAAGGTTGTAGAGAACTCGGATTTAAGGAAACATTATGTACCAAAATGAGGAAGTGATTCAAGCTAGAAGACAATGAACAGGCTATTTAGAGTTTTGGGAAGGACAGGCACAAAGAAAACTACTCTGTAAAAATAGAAAACAGAAAAAAAAGGCATTATTCAAGATGACTAGGTAATGGTATACATATTTTAAATGGTCGTTGCATTTTATATTGTATTTTTCTCTATTATATTGTGTATTGCATTCTTTAGGAAAACTAATACAAGTTTTCAGTCATCTGAATCCCACAAAGGTGCTTTAGTTGTAGAAACCTGATGATCCTGACAATCCTGCCTCAGATTTGTTTGTTTGTTTTACTAAAGTAAGATCTTAAATTAAATTCACCAAGAATAGGAAATTGGAAACTTCCTTAGGATTGCCTAAGTGAGTTTGCATTTGGACAATTTGGTATTTGTTGTCAAAATACAGAAAGATGGTAAGTAGTCTTAAAATAATACACACTGATGGATTTAGAGTAACTACTTACTTGTAAAATGAGAGATACAACATGTTTTAAAATGTTAGGTATCTAGGAATAATCAGAGGACTGTCAGAGATCTGCTACATACCAGGGGAAAGAAATAAATCAAAGACAGATCCTTAAACTAAGTATGCCTTAATTAGTCCCTATATGTAATGAAAGTTGACTTTTTTCATACTACAACTTTTCTGAACATAATTTAGTCAATATGAAAGACTGAAACATTGATAGTAAAGCACAATACATATAATTGTCTTGTACACATTTATTGAGATAATTCCCCACTAGTCTTTCCTATGTATACTGAATAATTCATCCTATTTTAACTCAATATTAATGTACAGTTAGTGTGCATTCACCCTTTCAAAGTAGTCCTTTCGTCTTTTACCAAAATTAATTTAGAATAGTGCTTGCAGGTAGTGTTTAACAAATTATTTTCAAATCAATGTTAATCCTTCCATTCAATCATTAGATAAAAAAACAAACTTTGTATTGTAAGTGGTAAGCATGCTAGAAAAGAAAAATAAATATTAACTTCCCTTCTTAGTTACTATTTGAAATTTATCTTTACACCCCTTAGCAAACTACAAACCCTGGATTCATAATTAATATTATCCTGAAAATTCCAGTAGAATAAACTGTCATACACAAAACTATCTTAATCAGTAATCCTGGGCCATTTTTTTTCATGATTTTCAAGGTAGTTTAAATCTAGAGTGCTTCTATAAGAACACAGTCCTGAGCCCTATAACAATTTTGTCAGTTGTATATGGTACATGGGATGATGATAGGTACTGAAGAATATACCACCTACTGATTTCATAGATGTTTTACTTGTATAAGTACACTTTAAGAAAATTTATATCATTATAAAAGTTGACCAAGTATGCATTTCCCAGCACATGTAAGTCATCGTTAAGGAATACAAGGCTGTGCATACAAAAACTTACTTAAACACAATGGCTACAGTGTTGAACAATTTTTTTAATGCTATCTATATATTGGAGGATATATTTTAAACATGCTTTTAAATGCTCATTTTTTTTTTTTTACTTCTCTTTCTTACCTGCTTGTGAGCATGGTCATATGAATTAATGTGATTGTCAAATTCCTGATGCTTATAATACTGCTTGTCACAGAGTTCACAGTAAAAATTTGCCTTCAGATCCTCCAGAGCTTTGGCAATGGTGTTCTCCTTCTCAGCATAGTCCTGAAACATAAAGTTTCAAAGATTCACACAATTAGCTCTCCCATGAGATTACTTTGCCTTGACAGTTGTCAAGTTTAGTACATAATTAGAGCTAGAAACACAGCAGAGAACAAATAAGGAAATATTAGTAAATCAAATTTGAAAGAAAAAAATATGAGTTAAGTAGAATATTCACAGATGAAGCCAATATAAGTGAAAAATAAAACAGCAGATATCCAAACAAGAAAGTAAGTCATATAGAAAGCATTAACTGAACATCCTCTACTCTGTGCCAACATTAGAAAGGAGATTCCAACACTGTGGATCTATTGTAGACGTCTGGTTCTTAGCTAAAGCAAAATCCTCTTTAGTAAACATCTGAAATATGTGTAGAAGAGCTCAGGACCACTACATATATTTGCAGCCAAGGTATTTTTATATATATTCATATACATTTATTCTTTATCTAAACTGCATTAATTTGATCATTATAATTGACCCCCATAATATTTTATCTAAATTAAATAAACTTAAATCAGTGGATAATAAGATACCTTTTTAATAAATTGTTTGAGTTCTTCACTTAAAAATGAGAAAGAAAGAAAAGTAACAAAGAAAGAAAAGAAAGAAGAAAGGAAGGAAACTTAGTAACACATCATATCCATGATGCTTACTGTGAATAAAATTGATTCACAACTCTACCTTTCAGAGGACGAAGATCAGAGTCAGGTTAATTAATTAATTAATTACTAAGTGTGTCTTTTCCACCATTTATCTTGATCCTACTTATTTCCCTACCCTTTGAATCTGCCCTAAACCTCTACTCCCCTCCCCTCATAAAGCAAAATTAAAAAAATGGAAAAATTTCAAATTCTCATCCTGGAAACTGCAGTGAGACATGGTATGCCATGCTGTAAATTTCTTCGTCCATATATCATTATTTGCAACTAAGTGTTCATTGCTAAGTGTCATTGGTCTGGTTCGAGGTCTTTAGTTTCTACTATACTGTGTATGCTAGGCCCTCACTAGGACTGTTCTTGGATATCCTGTTGCTCTGTGTTGAAGAGATCTTGAAATTTTGGGTCTGAAAATAGGTTCCTTCATGTGCTCCAATAGAACATATATTGGGTGGATGTTGGGGTTGGCCAAGTCATAAACCTGAGTCTGGGCCTGGGAAGCTATAGAGTTGGTCCCCCAGAGGAGAAATGGGGACAGTTCTGCCGTGTTTACAATTTTGGGCTGTCTCACCCACACCTGCACTAACAGGGTAGGCTCTATTTATTGGGCTTCCCTTGCTCTCTTGAGTTTTGCAGCTGTAGGTGGTCATAATCTTTTCTTGTTATTCTTACACAGACACACACACAGCACACACACACACACACACATACACAATCTGTTAAATCTATTCAGTACTGTTCAAGAAAGGCTAAGATGTCAGTGTTTATGACAGGCTGCATTATTTTTCTATCTTACAAACATATACTTCTTTAAACTTGAAAATAACCACATATTCATTTCTCATGTTCCATGGTAGCATGTTCCTAGACACTGAATTTGAGAGATAAAAGGATGATTATAGGCATGCCTATAACTCCAGCAATGGCTGGGTTAGGGTTAGGGTTAGATCCCTGAAGATTTTTTCCAGCCAAACTAACCTAGTATATTACTAGCTTCAGGTTCTGTCAGAGATCTTGATACAAAAAATACAATACATTTAAAAGTAGCAGTTAAGGTCACTGACTAGACTACTCTTTCAAAGGGCCAAAGTTCAGTCCTTAGCATCCATACAGTGGCTCAAAAATTTCTATAGTTACAATTCTAGAGTATCCAGTTCCTCTCTGGCTCTGTTGAGAGCAAGCATAGATATAAATGCAGGAAAAACACCCACACATATAAAATTGCAAGTCTAAAAATATGAAGGCAGAGATTTGTCAATGATAGAAATATGATGTACACTTTGGGCCTTTATACAAGTATATACCAAACACATACACAGTGACACCCATAATATATACACACATAAATATGTATACATGCACATATATATGTCATATTATAGAAGAAGTGTAATAATAATTTAATGATGAATATTTTCCTGATATTTTATTGTAATGAGTACATTTATGCGCAGCATATATAATAAAGTTTACATGATTGGTGGGGCATGTCTCATAGAAACTATTTGTCAACATCTGTGAATGAATAACCCATTCTCTCAATTTATGAAATTATTAATTGTTAGATAAATTAATTTTTATTAACTTCATAGGAAAGTTACAATATCTAGCACTATGCAAAATTTTACATATTATATCATAAATGTAAGTGATAAATTATATGTCTCAGCTGGTTTGTCACTATTTCCTACTATTTTTCTATTTCACTACTCTGAAGTTTTAAAGCTTAAAAATGAATTATATTGATTTAGAGTTCTTGAAGATTTTCTATTGAATAATGAAAATAATGTTTTCTAAATTATGCAATTTTAATGAGACAAAAAGTGTAGTATGATTTCATTGTTTAAATATGTGTAACAAAGGATATGGTATGATAGACTCAATTTTATTAGTTGTTGAATTAGTTATAAAAATTTTCTTCAGCAGAAATGTTTTGGTAAAATCTTTTTATTAATTTATGTAACTCTATTTACAATAAAGTTTGCTCTGATAATCTCGGTGTTTCTTTCATGATAAATGTTTTATTCATTATAACAATAGTACTGCAATAGAAAACAATAATTGTTTTCTTATTCTATCTCTGTTAGAAAATTTAGTAAAACAGATTAATATTTTTTGAAAATTGTATCCTTCAAACTATCAACATTAAACTTGAACTTGAAAAAAGATTTAATTTTAAGTCATAATAGGTAACAGCTTTTATTACTTTTATATCCTCAAGGTCAGATTTAGAATTTCAAGGTGTTGATTCACTTAATCCTTCCTTATTTAAAATGTTCCAAATATACATCATAAAGGTTTTCTTAATTTATAACTGAGAATACCAAAGTTCAGAAAATTTGGCTAGCCAGATTAAAGATATATAGGATATTTTAGCTTAATCAATATTCAAGCACAAGTTAGATGGTCTATGGTACCAATTTATCTTCATTTTAAAATAACAGGATGGAGAAAGATATGTTAACTTTCAGTATTCATCACTCATACATAATTGCTTCCCCACAGTTAATGCAGTGTCTACTTCTATTCCATCTCAGAATATTCCTATAGTACTCTAGTAATCTTAAAACATGGCAATGTATTCTCCTTGTTCTTTCTGAATTTCACAAATAAGATCATGTCTGATGTTTTGATCCATCCATACTCTCTTAGCTCCCCACGCTTTTTCCTTAACTTTATTATCCTACAACAGAATCAAGGACATGTAGCTTAGTGGGAATATAAGGTTGTAGGGTAAGACAAAGCAGCAAATGATTTTAGACCAGACTATTTTCAACTTGATATGAAAATAAGTAAGAAATCAAGTCATATTTATGTAGCAATGATTAAAGAAAGAGAGACCATGAATTTGAAAGAGAGCAGTGTTTACATAGGAGTGTTTGGAAAGAGGAAGTAGAAAATGGATTGACCTTATACTCTAAACATATTTTAAAATCTAAATGAAGCATGAATAAAATAAAATGATTTTCTTATTATATATTTGGCAAAGGCATGTGTAACATATGCATTATTATTTACCAAGCATTTTAAAATTATATATATACATATATATTTATAAAGAATATCAGCCATAATTTGCTGGCTTGTTCCATGGCTTCTCTGATCTTCCTTTTGGATGATATTGAAATAAGCACTGACTCATATTATGAAGACTGTTAACATGTATTCAGCACAACTTCTCACAGCAGAAACCAAGAAATACACCTGAATAATGGCAAAAGAAAAGCTACTTATATATGCTTAAACCAAAGCAAATTCACCCTAGGCTGGCATAGTCATTCTATATTTAACCGTGAACAAAAATTTTAAAATGTCTATGGGGTGTGATGGTAGAAAGTAAAGAATACAGCCACAAAAGTCTTATATATTTAAACCCATCAAGTTTAATATTCAAATAAAATAGTTGAAGGTTGGATCTCTACTTTTAAGAGGGCAATATGAAGGTCATGAGATGCACTCATAAAGTTAAAACTTTCTGCACTGAGAATTTATTTCAGTGGTTGAGCATTTGTCTAGCATACATAAGGCATGAGTTTGATTCTCAGCAGAGTGAGAAAAGAATTTTTCAGTTTGCAGTACATTAACAGTTGGGTGACATGGTACATTTTATAGATCAGTAAAATAAAATAGAGAAGTTAGTGGTCTTTCCATGGCCCAAGGATTATCTGTTTCTTATGTTTATAAAGTAAATAGCCTAAAGTCCAACCTTAAGGTCAGACATTTCTTTTGTAAAATGATATTTCTTAGAACAACTTCATCATAATATATAGTACCAATTAATACTCATCTTTCATCTTTAGAGTAAGATTGTTATAAGAGGGCATTTTCAACTAGCATTGCTATGTGAATGTGAGCAAACTGAGAAAAAAGAATTGGCTATCTTGTCTTTATTGTTTTCCTTTGTGTTACTGCTGCAGCCTACACATGTTAACAGAGCATGCTCTAGCTGTCTAGAGTCTAGCACAAAACTGAACCAGTAATAAAGAAATAACATTAGTAACTTTTGAACTAGAAGCATTTGTATAAGGAAAGTGGTGCTGTTTAAGAATACTCCACAGAAATATCAATGAAGACAAATGTCCATAGTTGAAAATACCTATATAAAACTTATCAACTTTTATATGAAAGATTAAGAAATGTTGCATGACTCGTGTTCCATCCCAACAATGAACAACACATTTAATATTCAGAATTATTAAGGTTTGCAACACCCAACTATACTATTGCCCTTGGTTTGGCCCATCATATTTCCAGTTTTACTTGGGTTCTTGGCATTCCTGAAAAATTCTGTCTCCAAATGTGTCCTAGTCCAAGCTAAATCTATAAATTTAAGAATCCAGAATATTCTTACTTCTAGGCAGTGTACAGAATCCATATACTTTGATTCAAAGTTATTACCAAACCAATCTGTATAAAATCACACAACAGGACTATATTCTGCAGTTATATTCACCATACTGGAACCTGAAGACTGAAACAGATGATGAAGTCTAACTTCACTTCCACCCAGTGTTATGTCAGGCCAATGTGGCCCCATGTTTCAGGTCTTTCCTTTCTTTAAACATCATTCCTACAGAGGTTATGGCCATACAAAGTTCCAGGCTTGACATTCAGCTATGTTCTCTAGTTCAATTTCTGTAGCTATATTCTTTATAGTCAAAGTGTAGGTCTATTCAAGTAAAATAGATATATTTTAGGTGACTTGAGTTCCACTTATACATGAGTATATTTATATGCCCAGCAAGGTGCTAAGACCTACTTTAGGTCTTGTCTAGAAACCTAAGACTCAAAGTTGTAACCATGGTTTTAAAATCAATATATAACATAAGAAGCACATGTGGGCTTGTGATTTTGGTATTATGCCTATCGTAGAAATGTGTCTGCTTTTAGGCATGAGGTTTATGGCTAGCCATGATACACGAGTTTCAGGCTGATTCCTAGAGTTTCAAGTTTCTGCTTTCAATATCTGTTTAACATATGCCAAACTTGCCTGATTAGGAACTTCAGAAGAAGATTCACAATGTAAGATAGCAACAGCTAGAACCCAAAAATAGATGAACCCAGACAAGTCAATTAGAACAAGAGTAAGTCTCCATTTATTTAAATATACAGATGACAGGCAAAGAGAAATTTGAGAAATCCAAAGAGGTATAAAACCCCTCCCCCAGAAAAAATATCACAGAGGAACTGACCTCAAAACAAAAGAATCTGAGAAACACTGACATGATCCATAACTGTTTGAAGTCTGTACATTTTTATTTTTATAGAATAAAATCTCATTTTGTATCCATGTATCTCCTTGTTCAAACTCCCTTCTCCCTCCAGACCCCTCTCAGTCAGTCTCTCTTCCTTCCATACCCCCATTCCCTCCCCAGAAAAAGTCTGTACATTTTGAGAAATCTCTCTCTCTCTCTCTCTCTCTCTCTCTCTCTCTCTCTCTCTCTCACACACACACACACACACACACACACACACACACACACAGAAAGACACAGAGAGAGCGCACCATCTATTGAGATGGTTTGGTGGGTTAATGATTGTTGATCTGAATACAGTCCTGAGGAACCCTACTGTAGTGGGATTATGTTGTTGTATTGTGCGTAATTTTCCATCCTACTGGTTTAATAAAAACACTGATTGGCCTGAAGGCAGACAGAAAGTGTGGGCATGGCAACCAGATTAAGAAAACTTTGGGAACAGGAAGAACAGAGCAGAGATGCCAGGAGACACAGAGGAAAGAAGTGAAAATGCTTCTGAGAAAAAGTACTGAGCTGCATGGCTGAAAAAATAAGAATCAGGAGTTATGTTAAGAGCAAGAGCTAGCTAGCAAGTTATACACCTGGGCCTTAGGTCAATCAGCATACAATTAATGTAAGCTTCTGTGTGTTTCTGCGGGTCTGTGGGATTGCAGGATAGTGGGTCAGAACCTCAGGGTTAGACCCAAAAGTCTGGGCCAGAAACTTAATACAACATCCTATGACAGAAAAGAGAGATTCAACTCGTACATGTAAACCTCTGTACTCCTCAGTAATGCTGTTTTCAGCACTTGCACAGGAACACATAAATATTTATAATAATATTTTTTATGAGAATGACTTTACAAAGCAATCTAATACTATCTGTCAAGGAAATGGGATCAAACAGCCAATAGTCACCAGTAAGCAGGCACTATAAATATCAGAGCAAATATAAATGAAGTAGAAACAAGTAAAGCAATAGATAAAATAATTTGTGATTTTTTTGAAGTTACATTAATTAAATTGACATGTCTTTAGTTGAATGAAGAAAAACAAAAGAAAAAAAGTAGTCTAAAATAAGTAAAATTAGAGGTAGAGAAAGAGATGATGCTGGTAATATTAGACATATAAAAGCTCAGGAGAAAGAGGACAACTATAAGTCAGTGTAAGAATAAAGTAATGATAATAAACTAGTCATCCCAGGGTGTTGGCAAGAAGATGGACAGAGCTTAGCAAATTCCAGACAAGAACCACTAAGAAAATAATAAGGACTCAGAATCCATGAATAATGATTAAACTGATAGTGACTGATAAAGATCTTCATGTAAAAGGAAAAGTTACCAGCTACTGGTAACTTTTTGCTGCTGTCTATCATTTAAACAATGTTGCAAGTTCTTATAAAAGACTGAAGGAAATGGAATATTTTTGTATTATTTTTTGAAGCCAGAATTATTCTGATTTCATCACTGATATGTAAACAGAATAAAAGAAAATAAAATAGTAATCCCATAACCCTGGTGAACATGAAAGTGAACACCTCAACAGATGCTAGCAAACTGACCACAATCTGAGGATAAATTACAACTAGCAACTGATACTTCTCTTTATATTATATAGATATTGAAACATTTTTCTGACCATCATATAGTGGTGCAAATATTATGAAATTAACAAATCATCATTAAAAAATAATTAAACTTAAGTAACCTTCTATGAAATGGAACCCCTACCTGGCTCTGTTAATGAAGTCAAGAACCTGACTGCAGATAGGTCATGAACACTAGAAGGAACCTACTACAATTTCATTGCTAACACAGCAGTGTATCACTACATTACTAAACAATCATTAGAGAAGCTTCTTCTTGCATTAGATGATAATTTACATAGAGACCCACAACTACTGGAGAATGAAAGACTTTGGAAGAGGCAACCTTAAGCAGGATATACTCATCGTCCTATCACAGATTTATGCAAAATACGAGGCAGAAAGATTGCAAAAGCCAGTGGTTGCAAAAGGCTTCAAGAAAACAAGGTACTAGATACAGTAGAACAGGAACCCATGAGAACTCACAGAGGCTTTGACAGTATCCAGAAGACCTGTACAAGTTCAAGCCAGACAAAATTCCAGCATGGAGAAAGGGAAATGGACACAAATTTCCCCATTGCTTATCCATGAAGCTATCTCCAACAGATACCCGCTGGCAAAGAAATAATCTTCTCCAAAGGAGTCTCTCCAGGCATATTATTGACCCATGCTCAGGAGTAGCTGGCCAACCTAAAATAAACTCATTATTATTTTTGGTGAATTTTCTGTTGTATTTTTGTCTTGTTTTACTTTTTTTTAAAATTTTATCTAATAAATTATTATTTATTAGAGAGAGGGTGAGGAAACATAAATTTCATGTGCTAGTGACTCAGTGGCATTTGCATCACTGCATTCTCTTCTAGTCTGTGCTGGGGCATATTTCATTTCCTAAGCAAGTGCTTTATAATCTCACCATAAGAGTGGATATTATCAAATTCCCAAACCAGAAATACAAAAACGTCAAATTACCTGTGTCCACCTGAAATAATTTTACAAGGTGAGAATTTAGGCATAAATTTTTCTGTTCAACGCAGATGATTGTGCTGATAATCTAGGGAAAGAAAGCATTATGGCTTCCTTAAGCTGGTGGCAAGCACGTAACATTTTATCAGTTTTGTCTATCCTATTTTCTTTATGTTTTCTGAATTTTTTTCCAAAGTTAATTAGCTAAATAGACGGTTTTGTGAATAGCTTTAAGATTAGGGCTGCTATGTGAAAATTCAAGGTGTAACTTGCAACTCCATTCCCCCAAATCCCTGCATAGAAGTGAGTGGATAAAAACAAAACTCATTACCAATGATAGATGTAGCTAGTAATAGCTTAATAATTAAATCTCCACCAAGACCTTTTATTCTGTGATGGCCAAAGCACTTCAGATGGAGGACACATTTGGTCGTGGTGAGCATAGCATGCCTACAACAAATGCAAAATTCCTCAGTATTTCCCCAGACTCTACCTGGGATCTCACTCATGTGACAGCTCTGAAATTGCATCTTTACAGTAAATCAAAACGAGTAGAAACTATTTTCTTGATTTCTTTAAACCATTCTTAGAAATTTTCAAAAATGTGGACATGGTCTTGGAAAATCATGAATTCAAACTGATTGTTATAAGTAGAGGTCACTTCAAATGTGAGCATGGTTTTGTAGATTGAAGCTTAAATTGTAGAGTCTGAAACTAACTCAGAAAACTGTTTTCACAATTAAATAAAATTATATGACAGATAGTATCCAAAAAGTTGGAAGTTTAATTTTTGTGAGAAAAAAATGCCATAGCTTTTATGTAGGAAGTATTGTAGCATAAACATATCCAAGTAGTTCTGTTTTAATCTTTATCTGGTTCAAATAGCTTCCCTATATTGCAAAGGAAAAGCCATTTATAGATAAAAGAATAGCACTATAGTCATTCATAAATGCCAGGGTGATCTCAAAAATCCTGATTCCATCATCTAAAAAAGAATACTCTATCACAAGACACTTTGAGCACCATAGAAAGGACAAGTAAAGGCTAAATAAAAATGTCAAATTTTTATCAAAATTCACAAATGCTCTGAACAGAATGTTCTAAGTAAGTTAGTTTTAAATACAACAAAATGTTTAATTTTAAAGATAGCATAAAACACAGGTAAATGTAGAGACTGATCAGTGTGTCATGTCTTTCATCAAATCTCTGTTGAGCTTATCACTAAACAGTGATCATTAATGCTTATTTGTTCATGTTTCCAAGAAAGAAAACAAGTAAAGTTATGGGAAACCAAACTTCAGTGACTCTGAGCTGACAGTTGAGGAACTATTCTGGGACTGAAGTAGTCCTTCTAAATGTGGATGTAAGTTATGTGGCAGGTGCAGTTTGTGGCAGTGGGACCAGAACTTATCCCTAATGCATAAACTAGCTATTTGGAAGCCATTCCTTTTAAAGGGACACCATGTTCAGCCTTGATATTAGGGAGAGGGACTTGGTCCTGCCTCTACTGGATATGCCAGACTGCATTGTCTTTCCCTGAGAGTCCTTATCCTCTCTGAAGAGTGGGTGGGGAGTGGGGTGGGGAGAAGCTGGGAGATGACTGGGAAGAGGAAAGGGAGGGGAAACAGTGGTTAGTATGTAAAAGTAATAAACAACACCAAAGAACTTTTAAATTAAATAAAAAAGGAAAAGGAGTTTTTCCTAAAAGTTCTTGTTTGCAGAAATCATGCATGGAAGTATCATGAAGGGTTTTTTTTTTCTTTCCCTTTTATTTTTGTAGATTTTATTTCTTTTATTATTTTATGTGTGTGTCTGATGCTTGTGGAAATCAGAAGAGAATGGCATTCGACCTCCTTAGCCTGACGTTATAGATGGTCATAAATTGCC
Source organism: Sigmodon hispidus (assembly GCA_004025045.1). Classification (NCBI taxonomy): domain Eukaryota; kingdom Metazoa; phylum Chordata; class Mammalia; order Rodentia; family Cricetidae; genus Sigmodon; species Sigmodon hispidus. Next base: position 10,309 of record PVIH01008793.1, on the reverse strand, counting down.
ACAGAAGTGCTAGGAATTAATACAAGTTCTCCCAACCACTGAAGCAACTCTCCAGGCCATCATGAAATTTACATTAACCAATGACAGCTACTGCCTTCTTAAGACTACTCATCTAATTTCACATATTGGATAAATAGTACATTTTCTATCTTCATAATTTCTCATATGAAAGAATTGTGGACTTCTAAAATCATCTTTTTAAAGATTTATTTACTTATTATTTAATATGTACTGATATTTTGTCTGTATATATTCTGTGTGAGGATGTCAGATTCCCTGGAACGACAGTTGTGAGCTGCCATTTGGTTGCTGGAAATTGAACCTGGGTCCTCTGAAAGAACAGCAAGTGCTCTTAACCACTGAGCACCCCTACATTGCAATTCTCTTTTAAAATACAGCTTTATATTGCTCATTTGGTTATATTTTTTTATCAATAAGGTGTCCATTTTGCACATCATTTACACTGCAATTTAAATCCTCTGCTTTGAACTTACAAGTCAAGCAAGTACCAGAAGACACTAGACATTTTTCTTTCAGGTTTGGAGAGATTATTTTAGGAATTCTCTCATATGGATGTCAATCTCCAGTTTCCCTATGGTAGGAATAGACATAGCTCAGCTTTCAAGGTAAATATGAAAAGCAACAGATTTTCCAAAGATTAATGCTTTCTGAATTGTTGATAGCTGATATATATGTATATGTACAAAAGATCATACGTAGATTTCAAAAAGCAAAGATTCTATATAAATAGATTTCAAAGAACCCAACTATAGGATATGGGTGGTAGTAATTGAGGGTAATTGTTTCACTTTAGAAATCTCTCAAATTTACAAGCAGTAGTCATTTTCTCTGAGAGTTAGAGCAAAGACATGTAATGATCTAATGCTTAGTTGTGACTTTCTCAGCTGTAGCGGCAGTCCAGGATAAGATACTATCATTTCTCAGTAAATTGTTTCACTTATGATTTTAGCTTCAGTTACTCTGGAAATAGAAGCTGAGACAATGAGCTTAAGTGGCTTATTTTAGCCATGTGAGTTTAAGTAGTTTATTCCGGATCTCAAGAAACACTGAACTACCGTGGAAATAGTAAAATGCTGACAATGACTCTAGCTTCCGCTCTGACTTGTGAAGAGCCTGAATGGCAATATTTAGCCACAACACACATTTTCCCCACTTAGAATTACCAGGGAACAGAGATCACAGGGTGGAATATAACTTTTTTTTCTTTTCCTTATCTCTTTTTCCTTACAATACATCCTGACCACAGGCTTCCATGCTCCCCCACACACACACTCTCCTCCTAAACTTCCCCTCTCTCTCAGATCCACTTCCCCTCCATTTCCCTTCACAGAAGAGCAGGACCTGCAGCAATTGAACATGGCCTAAAGAGTTACAAAAAGACTAAGCACAAACCTACATATAAAGGCTGAACTAGGCTTTCCAGTAGAGGAAAAGGGTACTAACATCCCCACTCACAATCTAAAACCCACAAAAATCCCAAGCTAAACAGCCATAGCACGTATGTGGAGGGTCAGTGGCAGACCCATGCAGGCTCCTTGATTTCTATTTCAGTCTCAGTGAGCGCTTATAAGGCATGTGTAAGGGATTTTATGTGCTGTGTTCTCCTGGTGGCTTAGACCCACTATCTTCTACAGTTATCCTTCCTCTTATTCTGTGGGGTTCCCCAAAGTCCACCTAACATTTGGCTGTGGATCTCTGCATCTGTTCTCATAAGCTACTGGAGGAAGCCTCCCTGATGATGATTGTGCTAGACATTGATTTATGAGTTTATCATTTTAAATTCTGGGAAGAAAAACATATTCAGAGTTGTGAAGAAACTGATATGTTTACTTTTATCAGAAACTCCTAGAGCTAAGTTAGAAATTTCCAATATTAATTTTTGGAAAAACTACAAACAAAATTTGATGGTGATATATTAATATGTGAGACAGAAACTCTTAATATTTACATATTTCTTCATATTATGACTTTCCTTACATAACTCCTCCTATGTTGTTTTGAAGAATCTGTCAGCAGGAAGTTTATATGCATGGGAGGTGAAAGAAAAATAGCCTTCTTTACTATAGTTAATTTCCTTCTCTGTGCTGAAAATCTTCGCTCAAGGTAAACAAAATTTTTCACTGCTCAATCCAAACACCTTTTGCTACCCAGGAAAAGAAAGCTTTTCAGATGTAGGCTTTGCATCTTTTCCATCTCATCTATGTTGAGGGGACAATATCAACAATAGAGGTCAGAGTTTTAAAATAAATTGAAAAATTTACAATTAAATTTTTGGCTAGTTATCTGGGAAAGGAAGAAATAAAGATATCATGAAGCAGGAAAAAAGTGAATCAATTATTTAATAAATCACTATGAGGCATAGATATAAGAAAATAGCAATATTTAATATAAATGAAAATATAGAATACATCTATTTCTTCCAAATTTGTATTCTAATAATTGAACGCTCATGTGTTATGTTAGTCAATTCAATTGCAGCTGTTGCATGATTCCAAATAAGAAAACCTGGGTGAGTAACAAATTCAAAAAGAGTCCAAACAGAAGAGTCTGGGAACATAAAATATGCTTCAGAAAATCCTAAACTCAGCTTAGCATATTGCTGGGTGACCAGAAAACTAATATTAATGAACCATTCATCTCGGTTCTTAATCCCAACACCCATCAAGGTTTTAAGAATATTCTACTAAACATATTAGAAATGATGAGTCCAAGGGAGTAAATTTCATATCATAAAAAGATACAAATACTATGAACTTGTTAGTTTTATTAATGATTAAATTTACAAAATTTACAAATGTGAGTTCAAGGCCAAACAAAGGCTGGAAGTACTGGCACCCACTTTAATCTGAGCACTAGGAAAGTTGATCCAGGAATTGAAATAGCTGAACAAATAGCAAGATAAGGAGGAGAAGGCAAAGGTCTTCCCTTTTGCCTGTCCACCCAGTTAGTCTTAGGAATCTTAGAGATAGGACCTATCCTGTTTGCCTGAGAAGTTGGCTGGGTAAGAATTGGCTATGGTATGTTCCCTGTCTCTCTGATATTCCAGCTTCTCCCCAGTATCTGGCTCCAGGTTTTATTATATACCAAATAAAATACATGCAATAGGAGCAAAATAAGCAGACGTGTATACTGGAAGCTAGAGGTAGCACAAAAAGAAGAAGACAGGAGAACAAACCAGAAAAACATGTGAACTTAATAATGGCTGATAATTTCCCTGAATTAATTAATTAACTTTAAACAAAACTACAGAGTCAAGAAACTCAGTTTCATTTATAAATAAGAAGCCATAAAAGCAAGTGTGTAGGTAGGTTATATCCAAGAATCAGGGGGAAAAATGTTTAAAATTTGTTTGAAAGTTTTTGAAAACAAAAACAAAAACAAACAAAAAAACTGTCCTTAGGAATCACGCCAATAAAAAGAATGGAATATAATACCCAAAGTACTGAAAAGAATGCTCTCAAGCAGGCAGAGTCATTGGTGACAGTTATCAGTGTCTTTCATCTCTAAGAATATGAATGAAAACATCAGATCTCTAAACTAAGAAAAAAGTGAGATGCACAGCCTGTAAGTAAGAGATACATTAAACAGCCGATAGTAAGAGGCCAGAGGAAATTCAGAAATATTGAACATTTGATCTACAAAGGGAACAGTGAACCCAAATTAGAGTCATGAAAAGTGATAGGAAATAAAATTTCCATCATTGTCTACTGTGTGGACACAAAGACAGAAGGAAATCGTATAGATTGCCAGTAAACCAACATTTTAGATGATAGTAAGGGAAAGGATTTGGGAAGATGATGGATCCCATGCCTGACACTATCTATATGGCTAGGAGCAAGAACCTAGACAGCCAGACACCAGAATGGAACCAAATATGACTTCAAACAAACAAACAATGAAATAATTCCTAATGGTATTCTGCTATACTGATAGACTGGTGGCTAACCCAGTTGTTATCTGAGAGGATTCATTCAGCAACTGATAGTAGCAGATGCAGGGACCCAGAGCTGGACACTAGGATAGTCTTGCAGAATAGCATGAGAAAAGATTATAGGAATCAGAGGGGTCGAGAGGATAATGTAGCCTACAGAATCAAATAAGTAAGTTTTATAGAAAATCACAGAGATTGTAGCAATAATCATGGAACCTGTATGGGTCTAAGCTAGGTCCTCTACATATATGCTGTGGTTTCATAGCTTGATGGTCTTGTGGGTCTCCTAACTATGAGAATTAGGGGGACCTCTAGCTTTTTTGCCTGCTCTTGGAACCCGCCTGGGTTATTTTGTCCATCCTAGATATGAGGACTTGTGTCTAGTCAAATTGTAAATTTTTAGGCTGTGTTACAATTGCTGTCCTCTGAAGGCTTGCTATACTTTTTTTTTCCCCTGGGGGATGGAAATAGATCTGGGGAAGAGGGGAGCTAGGAGTACTTGGGGAGTGGAGGGAGGGGTAATATGCTATCAGGATGTAATGCATAAGAGAAAAAATCCCAGACAAATATAAGACAGTTGCGACAATGTTCTTGGGATCACCTGATCAATCTTTGAAGCTGATCTTTTTGTAATAAAAATAACTTTTTAGAGCTTATGGTGCATTACTTAACTTATACAAAATTTTCATTGCAATGTTTTCTTATAAGTTATTAAACATGATTTTCAAAAATATTAAAATTATAATACAATTTAAAGCATGGTATCAGATAGAGTAAATGTCAAGAATTATCACTTTTATTACCTAAAAGTAAAATTGGTAGTACAATTGCATTTTTTTTAATTAATGTACCACGAAGCATTGCATGACCATTCAGAGAAGATATTTACATTCTTAAGAAACAATGAAGCAGTCTCACTCCAATAGTCTGGGATGCCAATGGCTCCATTGAGTGAGGATTACTTAAAGGTCAAACAATAGCTTCAATGTACTGGTCACTGGTGTTGTTGCAAGAAATGTATATTACTTAATAGTGCTTTGGGGGGGAAGGGAATTTAGAAAACAGCATAACGTACAAAATGCACACTAGAAAATGATGGTTATGTTAGAAATTAAAAAGTGTGGTTTTATGAAAATATAAAACTGTGGATGTGTGTGTGTGTGTGTGTGTGTGTGTGAGAGAGAGAGAGAGAGAGAGAGAGAGAGAGAGAGAGTGAGACAGAGAGAGAGACATAGATATTGGGTAGTGCTCAATTACTGACATCTCTGTACCCCAAAGTACCTAATATAAACAACAAATATAGACAAATAGTGAAGACAAATGTAATAAAATGAAACAATAAATTTTATAAAGGTGAATTTTACTATGTCACAGATTCTTAAATTTCCCCCCTTAGTTGCATTTCATGACTACAAAGGAAAAATTACCTTGCTGTGAAAAAAAATAAGGTAAAATAATAGCCTTCAAACCTTTTAACTTTATTCATTGTCTGAAATATTTTCTCAAAACATAAGTCTGACCCTGTAGGTGTCCATAACTGAGTCCCCCAAATGCCTTACCCAGATTACTATGCAGTCACAGCTTCCATAATAAGAGGAACAATGTGCTGCGGCCTGCTGTCCTTCCCATTAGTACCAGCAGGCCTTTTCCCTGTGCCTAATTCTACTTTGTCTTGAATTCCAGATGGGATGATAGCCCTTGTATCTGATACACTGTTAGCACATCAGGAGAACACCATTTGAAATAATCATATGTTTCAGATATCCATAAAAAAGATTTTTTTTTTTTAGAAAATACTTTTAACTTGTTAAACAAAACTTCCAACTAATGCCTGAGTGCACACACACAGAAAAAGGAACTGAAGACTTGCTCACTCACACCCTTTTCTATGTGTGAGGTACATATCAGATAATATGAGATTAACATACTTTAGGTCACTAAGTAGACATATCAAGGCACAGATACCATTTTTTTTACTGTTTTACATTTAAAAAAGAAATAAAAATATAAAAAGCCTCTTTTGTAAAAATCTTAAATTTAATTTAAATTAAAATATATTATAACATATTTAATTATAGTACAATTTAAATGTACCTTAGCTGGTCAGGATATTAAAAAAATAGATTTGTGAGTTCTACATTTCAATTTAGGAGATGATTCAATAGGTGCAATGAAGATACATTAAGACTAAGAAATAAAACAACAATGTGGTTTCCTAGATATTGAAAGTTGTTTAAAATGTACTCACAGATACGAGGCAACATAAGGCATAGTGACTAGAAAATGAAAACGTACAAAAAAATTTATGAACTTTTGCTACAAATAAAATCTAATCATTATGTAATAAGAAAACATAATTCCAAAATGTTACACTGTGTCTCTCTTCAGGAATAGTGCTCTCTCCCTAGACACTGGACCTCTGACAGCATGGCTGTGAGGGGGAAAAGTAACTCCCACCATCAAATTTTTCTTGCTAGACCTACAAAATCCAAGCATAAGACAAACGCAGTAATGGATTTTGTTTCCTAATGCCAAAGTAGTTCTCATTTCTACAGTTAATGTAAGTAATTACAAAGAAGACATTTGTAGATGGAGACAATATCATAGGACCCCACTCCTGAACCATGAACTGTAGGCATTTTGAAAGAGGAGAGAGAGAGAGAGAGAGAGAATATTAGTCATCCCTAGCAATGAACACTTTTAATGATTTTTTCACATCAAGTAGTTAACCCTAAAATTAGATACATGCAAGCAACATTGAACAAACACAGTAAGTTGTATGTGTGTGTGTTTAAATATATATGTAATTATAACAAAGCATTAGAGAGTATGAATTTGAGAGTGAACAAGGTGTGGGACATAGAAGAGTTTGGAGAGAAGCACTGGACTGTAATTCTCTAATTATCTTTTTTTCTGTATACTTTTATTATTATTATTATTATTATTATTATTATTATTATTATTAACAAAGAAGTCACACTTTCTATCCCTGTATATCATTATTCAAGGTCCCTTCCCCCTCCTGCCACATTAGGTCATTTTTTCTTCTGCACAACTCCCCATCCCCTCCCTGGGCAGGCAGCAGACAGTCCCATGGTCCCACTGACTCAATATTGCTTAGTACAGTCTCCACTCCTGGCAGATCCAGTTTTGTCCCCCATCCTTCAAGAGTGAGGTGTTCCTTTAGGTGGAGTGGGATCTGAAGAGTCAGTCCAGGGTGTTTCTGATTCCAAGCTGTTCATTGGTTGTGGTTTGCAGCTTGGGCATGCTTGGCTTTTTTCTTGTTTGTTTGTTTAGAGATCACTAATGAGTGAGTACATCCCCTGTAATTATCTTTTAATTTAAAGCAATTTTTAAAAACAGCACATGCAAGGATAAAGCAACAACTACAAAACAAAACAAAACAAAAATTAAATAGAAACAGCCAGAGGATAAAGCAGCATCCACTAAGATTATTAGTAGGCTACATCTTGTTCACATGATAATTGCTTTTCTTAATATTGATAGTATTAATTATTAGTGTTAAAATTTTAGTAATAACCAACAATCAACTTTTTGAGATATGTTTGTACTAAATAAGTCATACTGTAAAAGACAAAACTAAACATATTTTAAACATGTTAATTATTGTTCTAGATATAATGTGCTATGGAATCTACACACACACACACTCATATGTCTATATACATAAACTTTATATACAATTTGAGAGATTGAGATTTGCTACATCTATACATGCAAATTAGTGGAAATGTCTTGTCATTCCTATAGCTGCAGACTATTTCATTGCATTAAGGTAAAATGCTCTTATTAAAATAAAAAATGTTTGGCTTTATATTACAGCAAACTTAAATAAAAATTTAGAGTTCTGTGTAAAGTTGCACATTCTGAGATTTATAAATATTATTTTAAATTAAACTGTATTTCTCACATCAAATATTAGCACACAGCTGAAAAGTCTGTTTCTTTTTCAATAGCTTAACTCAGTGCTGACTCACAGCTGTTTCATAGAACGGAAGACCCAAGAATAGATTGACCTGTCTTTCAACAAAGATCATAGCTCAGAATAACTTTAGCTGGACTAAAGGAGAAAGATTATCTAGAATTAAATATGTACTTAAAAAGTAGATAGTTGTAGTTAATATTTTTTGTCAAGAATTTTATTACTGAATAGTACTTTTACTATCATAATATGTTTAATGCAAGTAAGTAACTTTATTAAAATCTTTCATACTGTGAGACTTAAAAATTTTTGACGTATTTTTTTTCATTTTCAAATGTTTTGTATCTGTCATTTTTCAATTAATGTTTAAATGAGCTGATATGTTAGTGGGTAACCATAAACCATATCTTCAAATAAAATTAAGAAGCAGAGAGATCTCATATCTAAGTCTGCCTTCCAAGTTGCTAGTATATCCTGAAAAGATTCTTAATAATATTATTGACCTAAAAATAGAGACAATTTTTTATGATGGGTATGAAGCAATAAGACTTCATATATTTTTTGGTTCTTCTCTACAAAAATGGCCTGAAATCAAACTTCATATTTAGTTAATAATGCATGTCAAGTTGTTTTAAATTGACATTTTGAATAAGAAACATCATTTATAGCCTATATAGCAAATACTGAGTATCTTCTAGGCTAAACCAACATCACATAATAATTAAGTCATTTAACAAAATTAAAGTCTCCACTCATGGATCTCAAGGTGGAAGTAAAGACCAAATTAGCCTCCATCCTTGATCAACATCCTCGATCTGATGACTAAATTTACAGAGACAAGTAAGCTGATGGTATGTGCCTGTAATTACAACATTCCAGAAGTGGAGACAAAAAAAATGTCTATATAATATAATCCCATGTCAACAACAAACAAAATATACTCCCCATTCAAAAAAAAACCCTAATAACTTCACAATGAATAATAACATTTGTTGTAAAGAATGTAGAAAATTAGAATGAGTGTATTTTGATAAGTTAATTTGGCACAATCTGCAAGGCTACAATGAGGAACAACTTGGCAATTCACTTTTTGCACTTTGTAACAAGAAGTTTCTGGAAGTTCCAGCAACTTTGTCCTCATATTTTCATCTCAAACTTGTATGCCATTATAAGGAAGATAGGAATCAAATGTTTCAAGATCCATTTATACCACGCTTGAGTCTATATCCAAAAGACACCCCATTCTGCCACACAGTGACTATCTCACCAATATTCATTAGTGCTTTATTTATAATGGATAGAAACTAGAAACAACCTAGGTGTACTTCTATAGAAGATTTGTTTTAAAAATGTTATATGTGGGGCTGGAGAGATGGCTCAAACATCAAGATCACTGACTGCTGTTCCAGAGGATCCAAGTTCAATTTCCAAGCACCCACATGGTAGATCACAACTGTCTGTAAGTCCAGTTCTAGGTTAGCTGATATCTTCACACCAATACACGTAAAATAAAGTTAAATAAATTTTAAAAATGGTATATTTGGAAATTAAACTCAGGCCTCTGAAAGAATAGTCAGTGCTCTTAACCTCTAAGCCCCATAATGAAAACTCCAGTTTCTTTTTTTTTTTTTAATATTTAGTTTTATTTTATGTGAATTGGTGTTTTGCCTGCATGTGTAATTGTGTAAGGATATCAGATCTTAGAATTACAGACAGTTGTTTGTGGTGGAATGTTCTGTATGATGTAAATAAAGGACTGTTTTGACCTATGTAGAGCACCTTAGAAGTGGGTGGAGAATCAGAGCACAGGCAGGTAGGAAAAGGGTAGAGTTAGGTCAGTCTCCATCCGACCCCCGAAGGAGGAAGATGTAGAGGTACAGCGGTGAGCCATGGGGTAAGCCACGTGGCAGAAAGATTAATAGAAATTGGTTGACTTAAGAAGAAAGAGCTAGCTAGTAACGTGCTTGAGACATGGGCCAAACAGTATGAAGTAATATGTGTCTGATTTATTTCTCTGGGGGACAAAAGCCAAAAAACGGGGGGGGGGGAGAGGATATGATATAGGAATAATTAGAAAAGATAAGTGGATTTTGGTTTATTGATATAAATTTAAGGTCAATTTTGTTATGTTGTATGGATTTCTCTACTCTTGATTAAGGTATGATGCTGATGTAACTCATTTAAAATTGTAATGTGTAATTGAAAGATGCAAAACTTCTCAACAAAATTTTGGCTAACCGTATACAACAATGCATAAAAGATATCATCCACCATGACCAAGTAGGCTTCATCCCAGAAATGCAGGGCTGGTTCAACATACGAAAAACTGTAAATGTTATCCATCATATAAACGAACTAAAGGAACAAAACCACATGATCATATCCTTAGATGCGGAAAAAGCCTTTGACAAAAT